>PISX010011754.1:0-63616 GCA_004024625.1 Mellivora capensis
ACTCTTAATCTCACAAAACAAACTGAGGGTTGCTGGGGGGAGGGGGTCGGGAAAGGTGGGTGGGGTAATGGACATTGGGGAGGGTATGTGCTATGGTTAGTGCTGTGAAGTGTGTAAACCTGGCGATTCACAGACATGTACCCCTGGGGATAAAAATTTGTTTATAAAAAATAAAAATTAAAAATAATTATCAAAAAAAAAAAAGAAATAGCACACAGAGATTTCAATCCAGTGAAAGGACAAATGGAGGGTCTGTATGTCAGAGTGGTGGGGTGAAGGAAGTGGAGAGATGCAAGGTTGTTCCATTAAGAGTGAAAACAGGTTCAGCTGCAAAGAGACATGATAAATGCAGAAACGTGTCAATTATTCAGCATAACCATACTTTCAGAGTGTCTGCTTGTGTGTCTCCTGGATCATGTGCCTATCACTTAGCCAAAGAGACCAGACCATCCTGATTGGCAATAACATCAACTCTACTTGCAATGAAGAGGGTTAGCTGTTACCAAATCAATAGATAAATATGTATAAGTGAGAGGGAGGGAAAGAGTGAGAAAGAGAAAGAGAGAAAGGGAAAGAGAAAGAGAGACAAAGAGAATTAATGTTGGTCAAGAAAAAAATATGTAGTTATCCACTATATATGACTATATATATATATATATATATACATATATATATATATATATATAAATGACGAAGGGTTTGTTTGTACTATCAAAGTGTCTGGAATTCATTCTCAAGGTGATGTAGGACCAACTAAAGCAATCTAATAATTGAGTGACAAGTCCAGGCTATAGTGAGGCAAGATCTCTCTTTCCTCTTTCCCCCACAGTATTGCAGAAGATAAATTCAGTGGGACTTGAAGCCATTGCTATAGATTAATTGAGATGTGGTGAGGCCATAAAGAAAAGCAGTAATAGAAATAGAGGTAAGGAGGTCAAAGATCCGGGATAAGTAGAAAATATATAATGAGTAGCATTTAAGGATCAGTAGCATGACGTTAGTACAAAGGTGAAATGCAAGATGACTAGGTTTTCTGCCCTCTTGCAGATGGACGGTGCCTGCTGCTTCAGTGGGCAGAAGAAAGGAGACCAGAATGGTGGGGGTGGCAATGAGCTCAGTCCCTCACAGTCAGCTCTCTCTCCGCTATCTTTGCATCTTGGAGGGAAATATCTCAAACCGCAAAATTATTTTATTATTAGTGATACCTGACAAATAAGACATCAACTTGGCTCACACCATGCCTGGGGGTGAGTTCCATGCTGCAAATTAAACTTGTGCCTGATTAGTTTAGTTCAGTTTTTTTTTTTTTTAGATTTATTTATTTATTTTAGAGGTAGTGGGAGAGGCAGAGGGAGAGGGAGAGCAGTACTCAAGCTGGCTCCCCGCTGAGCCCAACACCCAACACAGGGCTTCATCCCAGGACCTTGAGATCACAACCTGGGCTGAAATTAAGAGTTGGACCCTTACCTGCTTCACCTAGGGCCCCTGTGTTGGAGTAGGTTTTAAAGAATATATAGTTTGCAGGTGCTCTAAGATTCAGAAAAGTATTTTCAAAGAACTTAAAATCACCAAAAATATTGAGTGCTGATATATAAAACAGTAACTGATAAGTAAAAAGGATAACTTCCAAAAAGGAAAGAAAAGAAAATCGTTTCATCTGTATCCCTACCATGAAAGGTAGAGCCGTGTGTTTCAATCATCACAGTCTTCACTAAAAGGACCTGCAGGCACCTCTGGTGTCAAATGTTTTTATTCTTCTCTTTAACTAATTTCATAAATTAACATAAGTCCCAAGTTAAATGGGCTACCTAGACTTCATAACCAATTTTTATCTTTCTCTTTTGTGGCCACATTTGGCCAGAACACTGTAAAACTGGCTTTAACTTTGTCTATGCTGAGAGACAACATATGCCTTTCCTACATTTTCCTATATGTCATAATCCTCACAGTCTCTTTAATTTCATTTTAAGGCAGTCCAGGGTATTCAGAAGTAATCACTTTTTAACAAATTCAAACATAACAGAATTAAACTTCATCTTGGATCTAGCTTTCAATTGTGATCATTTGAGTTAACTTAGAAAAATAAATTCATCTTTCATCATGTGTTCATGCATACACTAGGTCAGAAAATACTAAGACCTCTCTCTGTGTAAAACACTGGGCAATAAAAATACGACACAGAAAGTGAAATATACGGTATGTACTTGAGTGATAAAAATATGACATAAAATATGTACAAGAATCTGAGAGAGCAAGAATAAATTCTGTTACATCGGTTACTCCTCAAAAGGAACAAGTGACTCTCAATTTACTGAGATGCCATGCAGATTTGTTTTGGTTTTTGGAGAAAATTTTAAAATGAGGAAGGAAATGAGGGAATAATTTAATTGTGGTGAGGTCTTGGGGAAAAGAAATGTAAATCTTCAAGAATGGTTCACATGAGCCTTTTTAACAGATCACAAGCCCACTTATACCAGTGCCTGACTTCAGCCAGGAGGTAATGAGGCTGCCTTAGTCAGGTCAGGCTGGAGTAACAAAATCCTACAGGCTGGGGGACTTAAACAATGGGCATGTATTTCTCACCGATCTGGAGAATGGGAAGTCCAAGATCAAAGTATCAGCCAAGTCCACTCTTGGTGAGGGGCCTCTTCCTGGAATGTCTGCTCACCTGGTATCTTGATGAGCACAAGCCTTGCGTTGATGTGCGCTGAGAAGAAAGGCCTCTGGTCTTTCTTTCTTCTTATAAGAGCAGTAATCCCATCATGGATGCTCTGCCCTGAAGATCTCATCTAAACATAATTATCTCCCAAAGGCCCCACTTACAAATATCACACTAGAGATCGGGGTTTCAACATAGAAATCTGGGGTGGGGAGGGACACAAACATTTGATCCATAGTGTAAGTCGACATAATTCCCCAAGAATGAAAATGAAAAGATGATTTCAGTGTTTGCAACTAGTCTTAATTTGGAATATACAAGTCTTTAAGAGGCAAGGGAGTTTTGGTCCGACGAGATATAATTTTTTATGTAACACTATCCATAGAACAGAAAACATTTTTAATAAATTCCTATTTTGACATAATTTCAAATGCACAGGAAAATTGCAAGAATAATATGAGGAGGTGCCTGGGTGACTCAGTCAGTTAAGCCTCTGCCTTTGGCTCAGGTCATGATCTCAGGATCCTGGGATTGAGCCCTGCTCCCTGCTCAGCAGGGTGTCTGCTTCTCCCTCTCCCTCTGCCCCTTCCCCCAACTTGTGCACCTTTTCGCTCTCAAATAAATCAAATAAATAATAAATAAATAAATAAAGATTTTAAAAAAGAATACTATAAGAACTACCATATACATTCCATGCACCTATATTCACTGATAGTTTAGGTCTTTCTTTCCTATTATCCATCTCTCAATGTTCATATCTCTAGATATCAATATACAGATACACATACATAGTTGCATATATTCCTCTTCTTAATCTATTTAGAAAAATTGGAAATGTTGTGTCCCTTCATTGCTAATGACTTCATATGAATTTCTTAAAATTAGGCATTTTCTTGAATACAACAGATAAAAATATTAAATTGATTTCTATGACCTTGATATTTTTGGAAAATATGTGATATATCTTCCAAAAATCCTTTGTAAACCTAAAAAAAATAGCAGTTTAAAAGAATTTTCTTTTTGTTTGCAAGTAGGATTTATCTATCATTTAAATTTGCCTGTGATTTGAAAGCACCTAGGTTATTAATTGGGACATAGATGAAAAAAATTTCTGTGCTCAACAAAGTGTAGGATATGGTCAGTTATTATACACTGTGGTACATAGATCATATTCAGCCTTCTGCCTGTCCTCATAAATAAAGTTTTATTGAAACACAACAATATCTCTTTGTTCAAGTATTTTCTACAGCTGCTTTGTACTACCAGTGCAGTTAGTAAGTGCAATGGAAACTGCATGGCCTGTAAAATCTAAAATAGTTACTATCTGGCTCTTTCAAAAAACCAAGTGTTTTTTTTTTTTAATTGTTAGAATTCACAGAGCCTTTAATTATGCTATCAATTTCTGAGATGTGTTTAAATAAACATTATTTTTTTAAAAGGTCCACAAAAAAACTAGATATTCTCTTACCTAACAAGAATACAATTATCAAAATCATAATATTTGAGATTAATACTAAAGATATCTAACCCATAGCCCACATTTAGTTTTTAATTACTCCAGTAATGTTTTATGCTATTTTATTTTCTGGTTAAAAGTCCAATTCAGTTTCATACATTGCATTTGACATATTTCTTTAGTTTTCCTTAATCTGAACCATTTCCTGTCTTTTTTTAAATCTTTCTTGACCTTAATGTTTTTGAAGGATATAGTTCAGTTATTTTGGAGATGAGTAAGCATGCATAAAACTAATACTGTTTTCATCATATCAGGAGAAATATAGTATCAATTTATCTGAATATTGATGATAACTGATCATTAGATTAAAGTTGTATCTTCCAGATTTTCTCCCAACATATTTTTATACATTATTTTTAATATTCTCTGAAGTGATTTCCAAGTTGTAGATGTTTAGGTCTTTCTCTCCTAGTTGTAGATGTCTTTCCTAGTTGTCTTTCCTAGTCTTTCCAAGTTGTAGATGATTACTGAGTTTCAATTATTTCAGGAGATATTAAACAAAAAACTGAACACATCCTACTGGGTAGCCATGAACAACATTCTGGCAAGTAGACAAAACAGTCAAAATTAGACTATTTTGTGGTGGTTTAATTCAATAAGACAAATATTGAGGGTTGCCCTGTGAGAGACACTAGAGTTGTTTAAAAGGTGTCTTGAACAGGTTATAATTCAGTAGGGAGCAGAGCAGGTTTATGAATATCTACTCTGCTCGTGAGTACTAAGTGCTTCAGGAAGTAGAGAAGTCAATATTATAAATAATTTTGTAAGAAGATATTTAATAAGTTAAGATGAAATCATGTCATTGAAATATGGGGTTAGGAGGAAAGCATTTCAAATGTAGTAGAACACAGCAGCAAAAATAAATAAATTAGTGATAAAAATAATAGGTAGATAGATAATAGATAGATAAACTGGGGTCTTAAAAATATTTACAAAAGGATAATTCAGTTACAGAAGTAGACATGTCATATGTTCTAGAGTAAATTTTGTGTAGGTTGAGAAGAGATAGGTAGAGATCTTAGCTAATAATACCAATCTACATTTTTTCACTAAGCAATGGAGAATCATTAAAAGCATTTTACCAGAACAAAACTGTGATTAGTGTTGTGTTTAGACTAGGAAAGGGTTTTGAATAAATAAATTGGTGGAAATCAATTAGAGTGTGACCCAGGCCCAGGTGTTACATGATCAGAATCATTACCATGGTGGTAGCAGTGGGAATTATAAATATCACACCTACTGTGCCGATGGACAATTGAGGATGTGTGTATGCAGGTGTAGTAGACAGTGCAGCACTCACACACATGCCGTTTACATGGCCATACACCTACCCATCAGCTGTAAATACCATCTCCTAAAAGCTCAAAGCTACCTTATGTCTCAGGGGGTTTGCCTTCCACTGAATGGGAGTGAGCATTCCCAGGAAGTTACCCACTCCATCTCTGGAAACGCCTACTGTCATTTACTGATTGATACCGGAACACAAAAGGCCAGGTCCTGTGCTCAAGGGTCAGCAGTTCTTTGGTTTGATTAATACTCCAGAGCCTCACCACCTTTTTTTACCTAAGTCACGTTTTTGGCTATACTCCTTTACCTTTTTGATTTTCCTTTTCACATGTCTCTACAGGTGTTCCCCAAAGCACTCTCCCTTGATAAACCACAGCATCAAATTCCTGGCTAAGGCTCTGCTTCTCAGGAGCCCAGTCTAATACAGTGAATGCGTGTCACCTTTGAGGGTAAAGAGACTGGAATGCTGAATAATATTGCTGTTTTCAACAATAACAGAAATAATCTAAAGAAAAAAAAGTTTAGTAATGGGCTTTTGAAGTACACATTCTGAAGTTTAAAAATGATACTTGGAAAACAAAGACCTAGATATCTTGCATGGGAGGTTGGATATAGGGAGGTGGTGAAAAAAAGAATAATAATAAGAGAAGAAAGGATCTCATGAGACTATTAAGAAAAAAAAGAGAGTAGATTTAGGGGTAGAATTTTAGGGGTAAAATAAAACTTGGAGATGTCAGGAGGAAAAGAAGCCTACGGAGGCAGTTCAGAAAATCAGTCTCCAAAGAAAATGGAATT
Organism: Mellivora capensis; assembly: GCA_004024625.1. NCBI lineage: Eukaryota > Metazoa > Chordata > Mammalia > Carnivora > Mustelidae > Mellivora > Mellivora capensis. Next base: position 6,258 of record PISX010011754.1, read on the forward strand.
TTCAAAAAGAAACAACATAATGTATTTTAAAGAGGAGTCAAAAAGGATAAAATCTGAGAAAAAAATGGATACCGTGGACAATGAAGAGGGATGGCGGGTAGTTACTTTGGGTGTTAATGGAGAAAAAAAACAAGGCTTCAAGAGATTGGATGTACCGTAAAAATTAAAGGCAACCAGCGTGATCGTTTTTGCCAGAAATTTGCTAGGTTGCTAGTTCAGAAAACTGTCGTGTTTCTTTAGTACTCCCAGGACAAGAGAATTTGAAGTTAAGCAACAAATGGGCAGTTTATAGAGGTATTGGAAGGCTCATACTGATTTATTCTCTGGGGCTTCAGAGAGAACATCTCAGAAAGTCTTTAAGTCCTGAGGACTTGCCTTTCTGATTTATTTGTACCATCTTGATTCTCATTGTCTATTCCTAATTTTTCTTGTCTTTGAACAGTATCAAAAGGAGACACCATAAAATCATGCCTTGTCGGAGTCATTTCCTGTATCCTTCATGTATAAGAAATTCAAACAATTTCATCTTTTTTCTTCAAATTCCTTATAATACTCTGTAATTTAAGACTGAGCAAAAAAGTTCATTTTAAAGTGGCCTATAACATGAACTTCAAACATTAAAATATAATCTCCTTCATGCGCTAGTTCGTCTTTAAACCAGCATAATTTCAAAAAGGTCAAAATAGTGAAAGTCAGGTGTTAAATGTTACCAGAAACACAAAGGCTTTCACAGATGAACAAATATCCAAAACATTTGTATATGGTACAGAAGTAAATTAATTTGCCTTGAAATTCTACTTTAAAATGCACACTCTTTTCTGTTTCCTAATACTGATAGCTTTACTGTTTCTGTGACCCAAGACTTTCATAGCATTAGTACTGCCTTTAAATAATCATTAAACATATTTTAAACTATCCAAACCCTCCACAAAATCCTTTTTTTTGTTTGTTTTAAGAGTTGTAGTAGTAATATAAATAAAATGCCATCCTCATTTTTTTTTTTTAGAACAAATGGTTAATTACTAAAGTACCCTGGAGTGGCAGGTCTCATAACAAAAATTTCCTAGACCCAGAGTTTCACTCAACATTTCCACCAAGAAGACGTGATAAACGTTGTCTGAAGACATGGATTTGCTCACCTTTAAAAACTGATAGCTACAAATAAAAAAATAAATTTCTCTTTTGCTCTACAAACAAGAGCTCTGTTAGTTTTATTCCCCCAAGATCAATACTAATCATGCTACATAACCAACCCAGAGCACTTGGTAACAAGCAGGACATTGTGAATTCAATTCCATTTTTTTGTGAGAGAGCTTCAAATCAATATGTTCTGAAGACAAATGAAAAAAAAATCTAATTTTTAGGCAAGGCTATAATGGGAACACATTTATAATATATCCCGCTCAATATTTATACAAAGACATTGCATGGGTCTAGTTCATGTTAAAGTATTATACTCCCCACTGTCAAATGTAACTTATCTCTCACTGGTGAGAGTTACCATTCTACCTGGCATATTATTTCAAATCATGTTTCCACAGTTTCCACACATATGTGTGGGGGAATACTTGAGGTTTGAAAGGTAAAAGGGGCGGCAGGATCTTGGAGTAGAAACAGGGAGGTCATGTGTAGTGGGGCAAATGCAGGAAAGAGAGAATTAGAGAAGCCGTGGAGTTAGAAGGAAATAAAATGCAATTCAGGAAGACAAACCCTGTGGAGAAGAGCAGAGGGTGACGCCGAACCGATTTTACAAAGAAGCACAGGTCTGCTCCCAGTGCACACGGGAGGTGTCAATGGATTCAGCGTTTACTGCTTTCCTTTCCATGTGGAATGGAAGAAGACACACTCTTCAAACTGTATGAACTTTTCAGAGAATTCCGGCTGTGCAATCTCAGCCAGCAGACCAAGAGAGCTGTATGGCTTGATGCCGAATTAATGACCATTCTGTTTGACATTTGATTGGTATGCTTAACATTTCTGAACTTTCCTCTTACAACACAAACTGTTTTTAAACTTATCATATTGACCTAAGGAGTCTCTCTTCTTCAAGACCATAAATAAAAACTAAGGATAAAATCATCACCTGAACCCACTGTCCTCGGAGGAGGCAATATTTCACAGATTATTCCTGTTTTATCTCGAGACCGGAATGGCCATCATTTCTAATCTCCTCTAGTATTCAGTCATTTAAAAGTTCTTACCTTTACTTTGATTCACTAAGTTTAAGTGCTTTCAACTTTCTCCCGTTTAAGCATCTCTTGTTTGAGACCCTCTAAAATCCTTAAAACTGCCTTTTGGTCTATTTTGCATTCAAGGACTCTAGTGATAGTTGCCGGGGGGGAAGGTACTATACATCTGATTGTTCCCTGGTGTGTTTCAGACACTGATTCCGGATCTTCTTTAGGAGGTAATCATTTGCTGGGTATATCAGTGTAGGGGGGCTGCAGAAGGGAGTCAATCTGACCCGGAGAACTAATCATTGAAGCAATCATGCCAAGGGTTTTCAGAAGCATTCAAAGCAGATCGAAACGGTCATCTCCTGCCTGAAACTGCTAAGCACCAGCCACACCATCCTTAATGTTCACCCTAGGGTGAGCCCCAGCAACTTGTCTGGAAATAGCAGTATCATAGAATTTAGAACCAGAGTGAATATAAAGTCAGGATATAAGCAGAAACTTCCCTTTATGATTTATGAAAAGAGAGAGAGAGAGACAACCAAAGAGAAATTGCTTTTAAAGAAAAAATATATTGCTCAGTCTTTTTATAAAGGTTAGCATCATTTGTGAATATTATGAAAAATATGCCGATCTGATTTGCTTTAGAAAATCATATCATAGTGTTTTATATGCATTAAGAACTTTTTTCCCTATTCCAGAGCTTTAAAGAAAGAGATTATTTTAATACATATTGCATAAAGATAAATAACAGTCACAGCACGATTCATCGGATCAATTTTCTGAAACTTTACCTTACTTTGTTTTTCAGAACAAGTCCAAAATTAAGGTTATCAGATCTATTCAATCTGAGTGATGATTTAGCTTAAGCTTGCATCCCACTCAAATTCTTATCCCACATGTGTACCCTATCACATCAAATGGAAAGTAAAGATAAATTATGTTCCTTCTCCATTCACAAGAAAGTAGATGTACACATTTTATGAAGATTGCCAACAATAAGGCATGAAATAAAAAAGCTTTCTGATTTATTCTTATTTACCCAGAAAATAAACTTAATCAGAGCACCTGTTCCACAATCAGGCTAGCTAGTTGTTGTTATATTACATTACCTGGGATTTCTCTAGCTGCTAGTGGATATCAGATCTACTGGAAACAGATACTGTACTTCCTCAAGCAACACAAAGCTTGCAGATTACGGATTTGTTTTCAGAGAGAAGAATAAAGACAAATGAGTTCATCCTCAAATTCTTCAATTTTGAGTCTTCATCGGACGATGAAGCTTTTTTTTTCTTTCTGTCTTGTAAACCTATATGAAGCTCACAAATACAAACTTTCAAAGATCACCGAGGACCAATAATCACGCCCTAACAAACTGAATGGTGTCTCTTCACGTATTTTCTGTTTTGCAAAAGACACTGCTGATTATCCTCTGTGTAAATTGGGGTTTATGTCAATACGTTAACTTAAAACTTCCCAGGTAAGTGTGTCTAGCCCTCTCTCGGGCTCAGTTCACCCACAGAGGGCCAAGTTTCTTTCAGCTCAAGGCCTTACTCACATCCCATTCACATCCCAAACTTTTGGTTTGCCAAAATGTTTTTGGTTTACTCTTGACTTTCATTCTCCAACTCTGGCTCATCCTATACGAACTAAATATATCCACACAGCTTCTCCGAAGAATTATATCTGAAGGAGCACTGTCCATAGCCAAAACTACTTTACAGACATCACATTTAGCAGGTACCCCTCTTTTCTCTCTTCTCCAACTCACCGACACCCCAAAATTCTTCCCCCAACTATATAGTTTCTTTGTCCTTCCCATTCTAGCTCTCTTAGATCCTTATTAGGTTAATATCCCCAACTTCTACTTAAGTTCCCTTTCTTTTCTGCAAGAGTTTTCTTTTGCTGCTAATGAAGGATAGTCAGAAGAAAGGCAGGCTGCCCTAAGAGGAAACCGCCCTTAAAAGGACTCCACACCACCCTGAAAGGAGCCCTCCACCCTTTCCCATGTGAACAACTACCTGAGAGGCAGAGGGTTAATCAGATTAAAAAGAGACTGCCAACATTCTCATAAGAACCCTTAGACTTAGAAACTCCGGTTTCAACCCTCTTGGGTCTCCTCCCTCTTCAGAAGCTTTGTACTATCACTCAATAAACTTTACTATCACTCAATAAACTTTGCTTTACTGTCCACCACTCTCTGATCTACCATTTAATTGTTCAAAGCAGCATGACCAAGAACCATGGGCACCAAAGGGAAAGAAATCCTGCAACACTGCCATAACAAATTACCATAAACTTCACACCTTTAAATGACATATTACCTCATAGTTCTCCAGATCAGAGGTCCCGGCTGAACTTGGGCACGTCCTCTGTTGAGGGTTTCACCAGGCTGGAATCAAGGTGCCATCCAAACTTATGAGGTGGCTGGTAGGATCCAGTTTCTTAAGGATATAATATTGAATTCACCGTTCTTTTGGTGGGTGCTGGCCAAAGGTTGTTCTTCACAGGAGGAAGCCCCCGGCAACCTTTGTTTGGCCTGGGGGCCACTCCATCTTCAAAGCTGGCAAAGAAAGACGGGCCCTGATTATGGAACAAGACTGGGAAAATCTACCCACTGAATTCTTCTCATGCTTTCAATCTCTCTGACTGTCCCTTCAGCCTCAACCATCTGACCACTTCAGGTTTTAACAGTGTCTATGATTACATTGGGCCCCACTCTGGTAATCCACAAGAATCTCCTTATTTTAATCTCCCTGTCTCCCAACTGATTAGTAACATCAGCAATGACTTCTGCAAAGCCTGATTAGCCATGTAACCCTACCTAACCATGGATATGTCACAGAAGGCAAAGGCCATGGGAGCCAAAATTCTGCCTACGACAACTTCCATTACCAGAATACCTCACAAAAGAGGATCAACTCAGTGAAGAGAAGTATTCCCTTTTCTTTTTGTCTTTCCAGTTCTGTCTTTCTCTGCATATTCTTTCAAGTCACTATCAAGAAATACCAGGGGCTGGGGTGCCTGGGTGGCTCAGTGGGTAAAGGCCTCTGCCTTCGGCTCAGGTCATGATCCCAGGGTCCTGGGATAGAGCCCCGCATCAGGCTCTCTGCTCTGCGGAGAGCCTGCTTCCTCCTCTCTCTCTCTCTCTCTCTGCCTGTCTTCTTGCCTACTTGTGATCTCTGTCTGTCAAATAAATAAATAAAATCTTAAAAAAAAAAGAAAGAAAGAAAGAAAGAAATGCCAGGGGCCAAGACTGTTTAGAGAGTGAGGAAGGGAATATGTAAATTGGCAGTGACATGTGTCTCCTTAGACAATGAGGAGACAAGGAAGGGAATCTTTTTGTAGATATTCACATATTATTTGTTTTTATCACCTTAATGATGTTGGCAGACTTCTTTATATTTTTATTTTTTTAAAGATTTTATTTACTTATTTGTCAGAGAGGGAAAGAAAGAGAGAGAGAGCACAAGCAGGGAGAGCAACAGAGGGAGAAGCAGGCTCCCCACTGAGCAAGGACCCCGACATGGGACATGGGGCTCGATCCTGGGACCCTGGGATCATGACCTGAGCCAAAGAAAGATGCTTAACTGACTGAGCCACCCAGGCACCACAGCAGACTTCTTTAAAAATAACTTTCCTTTCTTTCCATCTTCACAATGTTTTAATCATAAAGCTCTGCCTGTGAATTAAAATTCAACCCAGTCCTATCATCCCCAGAGAGTCAAATGACCCTGTTTCCATTGCAAATGCTAAGTCTATTTCTGTTCTAGTTTAAAACTCTGAAATCAGACTGGATAGTCCCACTATAGCAGCATAAGGCAGATAGGATAAGGAATGGAATCAAAACCTGGATAGAAACTCATCACCAGAATGAAGAAGAAGTAAAGGATAACTCCTATCATTGTATATAGAACATGGTAACAAATCAATAAATGTTTAGTAAACAAAAGTGGGAAAATATTTTTAGCTTGAAATGTCAACAGATAAGAAAAGCATCATGTGTAAAGTACTGCAAGTGTTTGAGAGGCCATTTCAGAGTTGAGAACTGAGTCTGAGTCTCCAGGCTCACTTGTATAATGGGAATTATACCGCATTAGCTAGATGTTTATTACAATAATGCAATTTAAGAAACAATCCAAGAACTTCAGTGGCGTACAACAGTAAGTGTACATTCCTCAGCCATAAGTCTGCAGGTAACCTGAGGCAGCTCTTTTTCAACTGTGGGTTACACGCAGGACAGCTCTGTGGCTCTCCTTCTGGGATGCAGGCTTGAAGGACATCAGTTACTCAGGGGATTTTCTTATAGTGGAGGACAGAAACTTTTCAAGAAGCCAGCAAAAACAGGATGTGTGAGGCCCGAGAAAAGTCACAATGCAAACCCAACTTCAATGGAGCCCTGGTGAATTTTGTCAAAAAGTCTTTTCATCATCTCCTCCCAAAAAAGTTAGGAAAAAAGGAGAGATTAACTGCTGAACTACAACACAGTCACCATAAACGCTGACCTTGGAAGCTTGTCATTTGTAAAGCAAGTCAGTGCTAGACTTGTGTTCAACCAAGTAGGTGGAACATAGTGGAGAATGAGAGTGAGAAGCAGGTGGAGCTAGTTCTCCTCTGACATATTTATCCTTGAATACAATGACAGGAATGTGGGTCTGAACATGGTCTCCAGGCCTAAGAGGAAGATAGGATATCAGGATAGGATAGCATGGCCCTTGCAACTGGGTTAAGTCAGGGCAAGTCTCCCACAGTAAAGGAAAAGGGAAAAGAATCAAGGGAGTTGGTTGGAACCTTCTCCTTTGAGACAGACTGAGGGTTGGAGCCACGTGCCAGAGTTTAGAATCAAAAGCAAGGCTGATGTGTATGCTCCCACAGTCCCTTGGATATGGGTCTGATTCTCAATGATGAAAATTTAGGAAACAAGTTCTGAGGAATCAGCTTAATTTAACTTTGTCCATTAGAGAGAAAAGGGGCTGAGCTTATTAACATGAATTAAGATATGCATGGTTGCTAAGGAAAGCGGAAAGGAAGAGAAAGGAAGAGGGTACAGGATTAGCACTTACTTCTAGCTCTTTCCCTCATGGGTGTAAGATTCGGAGTGGAACGCGCAGGTCATGAATCTACTGTTACCTTGGATTCTCGGAAACCAAGTGGTTCTAATAGAGTATTTACCATACTAACAGGGATTCTAGTGTTGTAAAATACATATATTTCATACAATATGACTCTTAAATGTAAGCTAGTGCTCAAATCAAGAAGCAGTAACCTTTTCTAACAGTGGGGAAGAATTCTGTTTGTAGAATATACTGAGAATTTGTACCCTATGGTACCTTTCCAAGGGATTTTCAAGGATAATAACAGGCTGACCTTAGAAACTGAACCTCATATAAAATCAAGTCTAGTTATACAGCTCCTCTGCCAGTCAAGAAACCAATTATCTTGAGTTACTCACCACCTTTATGACTGCCACCGTAGCTCAGTTCACCATGATCTACTTCTCCACATCCAAACAAAACAGAAATCCTGTTGGCTCTACCTTTAAAATCAATCAAGCTCATATCCAGCCTAGGATGTCTAAACTCCCCTTCTCTTACTTAGACTACTGCATTGAACTCTTAACTAGTCTCCCCAGAACCTTCTTAACACATTAATCAAAGTTTTAAATTTCTTGCAGTAGCTTCTCAAGCCTCACGTGATCTAGCCCTTCAGCTGTCTCTTGGTCCCGTCCCCTACACCTTTGCTTCTCCCCCCTCACTATCTTTGCTCCAGATACACTAGTCTTCAGTTGTTCTTTGCAAACACCAGAAATGCTCCTGTCTTAGGGTTTTTGACGTTCTTTCTGGAGGTTTGCCAACATTGTTAGTAGCTTCAAAAAATAAATATTTAATTATAATAATTTTATTTTTGTATATTAATTTATTCACTTTTCTTTATCTTATTTTAGTTGATCCTATACAATTGTTACTTTTCTAACTTCTTATATTGGATGCTTACTTTATTTTCAATTTTTATTTTCTTATTTATGGATTTCAGGTTATAAGTTCTTCAAAAGAACTACTTTTTTTCATTCCACAATTTTCCTAGGAAGTATTTTTATTATCATCCAATTCTAAGTATAATTTCCATTGAGCTTTTTTCCTTCACCCCACCATGTATTTAGAAGCACTTTTTAAATATATAATCCTTAAAAATTTTCTTTTGGTGTTGGTTTCTAACTTAATGTCATTGTGCTTAGAAAATGTGGCTTACATTACACTGAGTCCTGGAAATTCTTTTTTATAATTTGCTTTATGCTGAGAATGTGATCAAATTTTATAAATATTCCACAAGTGCTTGAAAAGTTTTTGGGTTGCAATGTTCTTTAGATGTCCTGTTCGACTAAGCTTGTTAATTGCATTGTTCAAATCCATATTGCCATTGACTTTTTTTGTCTCCTTGATCTATAAATAAGTAAGAGAGGTGTGTTAAAATCAATTTTTTTCAGTTCTCCTTTTAATTCCTTCAATTTTACTTGATAGGTTTTAAAGCTATATTATTAGGTGCATAGAACATTAGGATTGGAATATCATCCTGATAAACTGAATCTTTATCAAAACAGAGTGGACCTCTTTATTTCAATTAATGTTATTCTGCACCCAAAGTCTATTTGGTCTGATATTAACACAGAAACCCTGGATTTCTTTTAGTTCTTATTTACTTATCATATATATTTGCTCATATATATCTGCCTATTATAAATGTTTGTTGGTTTGCTTCAAAATTCCTATGGCTTTAAAATTATTTATGCCTTCTTTAAGGAACATATACCTAATTCTGGGAAAAAAAAGAAAAAAACCTATCCTTTTCTTTTAGTTGGACACTTCTAATTTTTTTTTAAGATTTTATTTGTTTTTTTGAGAGACAGAGATCGCAAGTAGGCAGAGAGGCAGGCAGAGAGAGAGAGGGAAGTAGGCTCCCCGCTGAGCAGAGAGCCCGATGCAGGGCTTGATCCCAGGACCCTGAGATCATGACCTGAGCCAAAGACAGAGGCTTTAACCTCAGGACCCTGGGATCATGACCTGAGCTGAAGGCAGAGGCTTTAACCCACTGAGCCACCCAGGACCCCCCACTTCTTATCTTTTAAGTGCAGTGTCAATCCTTTAAAAGAGTATCTTGCACATCATGTAAGTGCTAGCTATTATCCCCCTCCTCTTACTAAATTGAAAGTTATATCATTTGTACAGTATAGCTGCAGTTTTAATTCAAGAGTATAATTCTAGCTTAGTTTTGTGAGCCTTACACTAGACATAATTTCTATTCATTTATACAGTCATTAGATGCTTTTATATGTATGTATCTTTATTAATTTTTAAGACAACTGTTCTCTTTCTTCTCTCTATTTATCCCCCAACTTCTTTGAAAAATCTCAATTTTTTTGGTGTTTTGAATTTTTACTTTTATTTGATGTGCCTAATTATAAATTTCTTTTTAATTTTGTATGTCTAGCTTTCATTGCACTTCTTGAAAGTGAAGATCTGTGTATTTCATCTGCTCTGGAAAATTCCAAGTCATTTAAATATTGTCCTTCCTTCCCTTTATCCTCTGCCTCTAGGACTCTAATTAAATGCATGTTTTACTTTCCTTCAATCTTCCAACTTTCTTTAGCCATTTTTAATATGTACCTTCTTTTTGTCTATCTGTGCAACTTCCCTGGATCTTTCATCAAGTTCACTAATACTACAAATGCTCTATCTAGCTATATTCAACATGTTCATTAATTTAATTTCTCGGTTTTTTATTTCTAGGAATTTTATTTTACTCTTAAATCTGATAACTGTTTTGTTTTATAACTTTATGGTTCCTTTCTTGGACTTTTTATATTCTTTTTTACTTATGCAATAAAATAGGCAAGTGCTTTATACTAGAAATAGTCTCCCTAGATATTCCATTAACTTATTTCCAGAAATAGACATTGTATTCAATGCTTCCTTTATGGCGCCTGCCCTTCTCTCTGCTGCCCTTCACAGTGCTTGCAACAGTAACAACCTCATCAGCCTCTGGCCTACAAATCTGCCAGTCTCGGCCTCTGTCTAGGTCCAGCCTCTGCCTCTCCCTAGGTCCATGACTTTGGCCTTTGCATTCTGGCTCTGCTTCAGAGTCATTTTCTCTTTTATCTTGAAAGATAACAGCTGAGTACCTCCACCAGCCTATTCTGCCTGTGGAATTCTGGGAGTCTGACAATCTTCTTTCATTTCATCCAGACTCTGTCCTTTTCAGTCTAAGCTGGCAGTGTCTCTGCTGGTGTAACATTCTCAAAGCTCTGTGATTCTCCCATGTATGTCATAAAAATCCACACTGTTAGACAAAGGTTCCACAGATCTTTCCTGGATAACCCCATCTCTATTCCTGGCTTCTGCTGAGATGGATAATGGGGTCCATTAGTCACATACTTCATCTTTTCAGTAAAAGTTTGTTCAGTTACAAACTTGGTTCTCTCTCTAGTGTATACTTTCCCAATAGTACATTTTCAGATTTTAGCATCCTTAGCAATTTGAGCAGACAGAGAATCTAAGTCATCAAATGCTCATTCTTTTTTGGTTAACAATTCCTCCTTCAATTCATCTCTTTCCTCTCTCATTTTACACTAAGCATCCTTTCCTCTCTCATTTTACACTAAGCACAAGGAGAAACCAGACTTTACCTTCAACACTTTGCTTGAAAATGTCCTCAGCTAAATATCCAACTTTATTAGTTACAAGCTCTGCTTCCTACCCAACAGAATACAATTTGGCCAAGTTTTCTGCCAATATACAACAATGTTTTCCTTTCCTCCAGTTTCTGATAACATGTTTCTCATTCCCTTCTGAGACCTCACCAGAAGCACCTTTAATGTTCGTATTTCTGCCAACACTCATTTCAAGACAGTTTAGACTTTTTCAAAGAAAAGAATTTCAAAGAAAAGAATTCCAAATTCTTCAAGTATCTACTTATTACCAAATTCCAGGCCATTTTCATTTTTTTTTTTTGTTAAAATATTTTATTTATTTATTTGACAGAGATTACAAATAGGCAAGACAGGCAGGCAGGGAGAGAGAGGAGGAAGCAGGCAGGGAGAGAGAGGAGGAAGCAGGCTCTCCGCGGAGCAGAGAGCCCAATGTGGGGCTCAATCCCAGGACCCTGGGATCATGACCTGAGCCGAAAGCAGAGGCTTTAACCCACTGAGCCACCCAGACGCCCCCATTTTCACATTTTTAGATATTGTTATAGCATCATTCCACTTTCATTAATAAAACCTGTATTAGTTTCATAAGGATATATAACAAATATCCACAAGGTGATGTTAAAAAACTATAGAAATTTATTCTCTCATAGTTCTGGATCCAGAAGACTGAAATCAGTGTGTTGATGGAAAAGCTCTAGAGGGGAAATTGTCTTTGCTTCTTCCAACTTCTGGTGGCTCCAGATGTTGTTCCTCTCATGGCAGTATAGGTCCAATCTCTATCTCTGTTTTCACTGACTCTCTCTCAGTCTCTCCATAATCTCCTTCTTAGTATCTTATAAAGACACTTGTCATTGAATTTAGGGCCATCCCTAATTCAGGATGATCTCATCTTGAAATCCCTACCTTAATTATATCTGCAAAAGCCCTTATTCCAAATATGGTCACATTGTGAAGCTCTAGGTAGACATGTCTTTAGGGGGACACCATTCAACCCACTGCAGCTATTTTTAATACATTTATAAAAATACATTTCACGTAGATATAAGCTCACCGTTAATGAAAATATCAAAGCAAACCTATCTACATTAAGTTCTTATTTTTCTCTATAACATTATAATAGAAAGACCAAGGGTTAAAATTTAATAATCACCAATATATGAAAACTCGGGTCTGAAAATTGAAGCTAACTAAAATAAAACTTGAGGGGCTTTAAGATTTTTATTTCCTTTCTAATGTTGCAATAACATTTTTAATTACATTCCTAGGGGCACAGGTAAAAAAATATCCTAACAATGTGACAAGGCACAATAAACAGAAATGATTAAGGTCTAACAATGTGACTGCTTGAGGACACTGAAAGCAACAAACCCCATGTCACCTATTCACACTGAGATACAACATTCTTGAAAATAACTTTTTTTTAACAAGTTACTACTGCTTCAAGGTATTCAAAAGGATTTCACAACCAACTCAGCCCAAAAGGATTGTCTTTTCCTTGAGATAATGAAAGGTTAAGTAAAAGTTTCTTTGTCTACCATTTCAGTGCTTAGTATGGGAATGGCTATTACAATGACCTTCAGTATGATATACTCTTGAAGCTTTGCCTGACATGTGCATAGGTCTTGCATTGTTAATAGACATGGAATCTCTAATGGGAATTAACTATGCTGTGCTTGATTCAAGAAGAGTACAAAAAGTTAAGAAGGCAGAAGAACTTGTCCATGAATTGACTGTTTCAATCTTCATTAGTAGCTTTACAACACAGCAAGTGAATCACATGGGAAATAAATAATGACAGATGTTTCTCAATGGTAATAACTGTCACATATAACAAACTAAAGATACACATCTAATTTTTACCACAACAATGCAAAGAATGCTACAGTCAGAGCCAGTCTTAGGGAATTGAGGAGTTAGTCTTTGATACTCAGTATCAGGTGATAAACATCTTTCCCCATCTCATGTCTATTTTACAGAATCTATTACCTTGACCCAGGATTTTCATGTTATTCCCCAACAATCCATGGCTACTGGTAAAATATATATTCATATTATATTACAAAATATTAAAAATACTTTTAAAAACCCTCGTACCAAATAAGAAGAGTTTCTCTAGTGGTTAAAACTTTTTGATGAGTGATGGCACACTAGTTTTGGATTTGTTGTGATTGTCCCTAAAATCATATTCACATTTTAAGTTATCAAAATAAAAAAAAATCTATAGCTATGTGTGGTGACAGATATCAACTAGACTTATTATGGTAATCATTTTGCAATGATAACAAATCATATGTCATACACATGAAACAAATATAATGTTGTATGCCGATTATACCTCAGGAAGAAAAAGAAAAAAAAAATACTTACTTACACATGTGACCATGTAATGAAGTCAAATTTCCACATCAACACAGGGATTCTGCTTCAGATATACTTCAGAGTAGTGTCTATAATCATATTTACAATTCAATGGTCAAATACTTCCTGAAAGAGAAATCACAAAGGAAGTACAGTGTAAAGGAAAACAAATGTACCACAATGGTCCAAACAGCTTACGTGTTCCTACTTTTGAGCTAATTGGGAATGAAGAGAAGAACATGATGGCTTTTTGAAAAGGATGGGATTTGATTTGATATATATCTATCTTAGAAGAAACTCTCACATTTTAATTTTTAATACATTCTATATTGAAATTTGCTACCTATCTTCATAATTTTACACAAAATTTTCCAAAACTTCCAGCAATCTAGAAAAAGAACTCAAGAGGTAGGTTGGGACAATGCTAAAAGCTCAAATACCAGAGAATTGATGTGATTGGAACTCTACTTTATGAGAAATTGGTCTGGCAATAGTGTAGAATGAATAAAGATGAGTTGAGACCAATGATGGGAAAGCAGCTGAGAAGTTATTACAAATATTGAGATACATCCAGGTAAGATGTAATGACATATGAACTATTACAATAGGTATGTAAATGAGACAAAAGGGAGAGAAAGAGAGAGGTGGGGGGGATTCTGGGAATAAACCTGTGTGATTTACAAGGTTTAACAACAAATTGAGGTAAAATCCTGGGAGTTTGGGAATAGGATTGTGTAATTAATGATAATGGGGAAATCAGAAGGAAATTACTATCTGGGGAAGAAAATAATTACGTTTATCCACAAATATTAAGTATACCTTTTTAATATGTCATCCAGGGTTCAACTGCAGCTGAATTTTGGGACAAGAAAAGAGACAGGGCCATGGTTATTGGGATTAGTTTTGAAGTCATGAAAGCCCATTGTACAGATGTAATACAGAGGAGAAAGAGAATGGAAACAAATAGAAATGTTTGGAACTTCCATCATAGTAAGAACCTGCAAAGGAGGCAACTAACAGAAGCTCACATGAAAAAAGCAAAATCCTGTGTCTCAGAATTCCTTAAGTGAACTTTAAGGAGTAGAACAGCCCTTATTCTCCAGTGATGATTACAGCAGGGTGAAGAGCTTGCAAAACAGGTTTCAAAGATCACTGAAAATGTGATAGAAGTGGAGTTGATAGCATAGCTCTCTCCTTTTTTTCAAATAATTTTGGCTGGAATCTGAGAAAGTATCAGGTCAAATCAAAGTGTTTTGTTTAGCTAAGATGGAACTGAGTATATTTACAAGCACAAAAGAAATAGAATCTTTCAACACATTGTGCTGGAACAATTGGACATCCACATGCAAACAAACAAACAAAACACACACACACGCACACACACACACACACACCAGTACACTCTTCACAAATTTAACTCAAAATGTCACAGGCAGAATTTTTAAATTCTTAGATAATAATATAAGAAAAAATGTAAATGACCTTGAATTTGATGATAACCTTTTTAGATACAACCCTAAAAACACAATTTATAAAATAAATAATGGATAAATAGGACTTCATTAAAATTAATAACTCCTGCTCTGCAAAAAATACTGTCAAGTGAATGAGAAGTCACCAACTAGAAGAAAATATCAGCAGCAGACTTACTTAATAAAGGATTATTATTTAAAATACACAAAGAACATTTAAAAGTCAAGAATTAAAAAAAATGGACAAAAGACCTGAACACACAACTCACCAATGAAGATCTATAGATGGCAAATAAAAATATAGAAAGGTGTTCAACATCAAACATTATTAGGGAATTGCAAGTTAAAACAATGAGAAATCACTACATACTTATTAAAATGGTAAAATCCAGAACACTAACAACACCAAATCATGGCAAAGATGTCAAGCAACAAATACTCATGCATCACTGTTGGGAATGCAAAATGGCCACTTTGGAAGTTTGGCAATTCCCTACAAAACTAAACACAGTCTTACTATACGTAACCCAGCAATTGTGTTTCTTGAGGTTTGCCAAAAGAAGCTGAAAACTTATGTAAACACAAAAAATTTCATGTGCAGCGTTTATAGCAGTTTTATTCACAACTGCCAAAACCTGAAAGCAACCAAGATATTTTTCAATAGGTGAATGGATTAACTGTGGTGCATCCAGACAACGGCATATTATGCAGCACTAAAAATAAATGAGTATCAAGTCATGAAAAGACATATTACTAAATGAAAAAAAGTCAATCTAAAAGAATATATTCCATATGATTCAAACTATTTTTGGAAAAAAATAAACAAAAGATAGTGTAAATTGGAGACGGTATAAATTCACAACCTCAGAAGCTTCCTGAGTATAATCTGAAACCTGGCCCCATACACGAAGGGCGGGGAGAGACTGAAGAAAGAGGCAGACCACTCCATATTGGTAGGTAACAGGATTAATAAACAAGGGAATTTATGTATGAGGCTTGCCTTGGGCCACCGCAAAAAGTAGATCTCTGCACCTGCCTGCCAAATCTTAACAGTTTATACAAAGGGCTTAACTGAGTTCAGTCATTTATTATCCAGATGCTTCCAGCTCCACATTACTAACTCAAGGCTATGTCCTTGGGGCACCATCACAAAATCTTTTTTAGAATAGAAAAAAAAATTAAAGTCAACTTATTTTCCAGGTGTATCAAGTAGACTGAAAAATTACCTTATTAAAAAATATATATAGATGCACCTGGTGGCACAGTTGGTTAAGCATCTGACTCGATCTTGGCTCAGGTCATGATCTCATGGCCTTGAGGCTGAGCCCCAAGTCAAGCTCCTTGCTCAGCAGGGAGTCTGCTAGAGATACTCTCTCTCCCATTCCCTCTCCTTCTGCTCCTTCCCCTGCTTGTCATGCTATCTCTCTAAAATAAATAAATAAATCTTTAAAGATATATATATATATATATATATAATTATCTGTATTTCTAATATGTATGTATATTCTAATACATATGTGGATATAATATATATGTATATTGAGATACATATAATATATATGTATATTTCAAAAAATAACGTATAAAGGAAAAGGCATGGGAAGCAGATCACTCTCATAAAAGATAGAAAAATTACTGAAATAATCCTTTGTTGCAAAGTCGTAGAGATCCTTATCATAGGATTTAGCCATTTGAGATTAAAAATCAGAACTGTTAGAGTGGGTATATAACATGCACTAGGATCAAAAGTATCAAGTTTGAAATCAATGAGTTAATCAAATCTTCCCAGGATCATCCCCTAGTTACTTAGAAACCATTCAACTGGGATTTAATAGTCACTGCACTGTAATTTCAACTACATTCAAAATATGGGTAACAATGGCTAAAATCACAGCAGCTTAGATTTTCACAAAATGTGTAATATGAAAAATGCTTTCACATATGCTTTTTTATATTCTTAAAAAAAGATAATTGCCTTTTGTCAAGTCCATTTTCCTGCCCTGTCCTGTCTTCTGCTCTTACTTTAATACCTATTCTCTATTTCTCTCTCTGATCTCTCTCTCTGTCCCCACTTCTCTCACACACACACACACACACACACACATACAACACTTATACAGGTAGATATATTACACACACTCAGGAACAATTATTTTCATAGCTACTATTCTAAATTAACTGCCTTACATGGATTTTTCTCTTTGGTTGTTTTGGTAACAATTGCATTATTTATAATTACAACATATTTGTTTAGTTAGGGCAAACAGAAGACCCTAGTCTGCTTTCTGGAGGACTTCAGTTTAAAAAATAGAAACAAAATATGTTTTTAGTGTGTGTTTACTCATTTTTCTATAAATAATTCAAGTAGACCTTATTAGGTGCATCTAGTGACCCTAGCATTATCCTTTTTGAGCAAAGAGAGGAAAGTGGTGGATTTTGACACCTTAAATTTCATAATCTAGGCCTATAAAAAAATAAATATTGCTATACCAAACTTAAGCATACCCTTTCTCAATGATACTGTGTTTCTGACAGGTCACCAACTACTTGGTAAGTGGAAACTAAAGATATATTTATCTTTCATATATATATAATGTGTGTGCATATGTGTGTGTGTGTATGAAATGTTCTTATAAAGCTACAGAGCACTACATGCATAAGCATTTTAAAATGTAACTCTTTAAATTAAGATAAAACACTAATCATAATAGTGATCTAATGGGAAGTTCATAAAATTGAGTTTTTAAGAAATGAACAGAACCTATTGGTTACTAATGAACGTGGTTAATGGATATAAAATGGGCATCAAAGTAAAAATGTAAACAGTAGTAGCAGAAGCAAAAAAAATAAAAATAATTAATGGAATTCATTAGGCCCTACATAAGCACAATACATGTATTATATAATTAGAAAAAAAGCAATACATTGACTTAGCTTTATTTATTTTGCTTTCTTTTTTGTGATTTATTAGGAAATCATATTACATGTGAACAATGGGCTACTAAGAAAGATAATTAGAAATATGATTGATAGATGATAAACTAAACAGATGACTGATAGATATGTACATAGATAAATGGATAATGGTAATATGTAAGTGGTTTCAAGAGAAAAAATTATAAAACACGAAAGGAAATGTTTCAAAACTTAAATACATATTGGATAGGTTTACTGCATTAGTCAGTTCTTGACTTAAATTTATGTTACATGATTTCAGCTTGAGGCCATGATGAAATGACAGGGAATCTATCCATCTCCAGCCTGAAATGACTAAAAAATTAGAAGCTGAATCAAATTTATGAAACAAAGGCTTTCAGACATTGGACAACAGACAGCAAAGGGCAATGGCACCAGAGAAAAATGAAGAGTCATATAACCAAACTAATTTACTGCGTGCAGAGAATTTCCAGAACACAAAGCATGAGGGGGAACCAAAACAGATACCAGCAGTTATTGTGCAGAATTTGGAGAGTCAAGATGGCTTATAATTCAGAAGAGAGAGCACTGGAGTGGAGAGTTTTATAAGTGAAGAGTTTCATAAATTTTCAGAGTTCCCCTAAAAATTTAAGTTGAATACCCATCAAGGCATGCACAACAATAACCAAGACAAAGGAAAAATAAGAAAGGAAGACACAGAACAATCCTCACATGTCCCACTTGACTGGGAATAGCTTATGCTCTCAATGGTCAGTGAGGAGAAGTCCCATAATAGAGATTTCAGTAAACTGTTCAGAAGGGTGTTGGGTAAACAATATATAATATGCATGTATATGTTTTATCTATATTTTATGTATATAGGATATATGCAAATATAATTTCTATATAGTAAGGGGTAAACAGTATATAAGCAATTTTACTTTACAGTGTCTGACAACAAAGCTAAAATACATTTAAAGAGAGACCAAAAAATACAGTGCCCAGTGACATAAAATTTGTGTCTGGGATCCATTCAAAAACTAACAAGTATATATTAAGCCAGAAAAGAGGATCAATGATTAAGAAAAGCAATCAATGGAAAAAGAGCCCAAAATGCAAGAGATGATAAAACTATTAGAAAAAGACTTGTGTACAGCTATTATAAAAATATAGTTTAAAATTATAAGGAAAATCATGGCTTCATTAAAGAGACATAAAAGGTATAAAAAAGACAAAAACAATGAAGACATACAGCATCTAAGTGAATGGGCATGGCATGCCACACAATGCCTAAGTGAATCATATGGTATATGATTATCAGCACAGTAAATCCTTTAGAAGGAAAGATTATTGAACCTAAAGTCTTAGCAATAGGAAGTTCTGAAATGAAACACAGAAAAAAATAACTGAAATGTATAAACTGAGTTGTAAGAAAATTTCATATAAATAATATTTGACCTCATATAAATATATTTGGAATTACAGAAAGAGTGGAGCATGGAAAGACAAAAAAGGTAAGAAGAAATAATAACAAAAACTTTTCAAATTTGATGAAGACTACAGTCACAGAAACAATAAGTATAATGAACTTCAAATAGAGTAAAAAATGTGCATCAAAATTAAATGGCAAAACCAATGATAAAGAGAAAATATGACAAGAAGCCAGAAAAAAAGATATATTACATAGAAGCATTATAATACAAAGTATAACAGACTTCTCATAAGAAACAATGTAAACTAAAAAACAGTGAAACTCTTTATCATCCTAAAAAAGAAAAACAGTCAATACAGAATTTTATGCCAATTGACAGGATCTTTCAAAAATAAAGGTGAAATAAAGATTTTCCCAGACATTTATAAGTACCAGAAATTTTCAGAACCAACAGACCAGACAGAACTACATGAACTGTTAAAGGAAATTCTTCAAGCAGAAGGAAAATGATATGAAGGGGAAATCTGGACCCAATCAAAGAAATAAAACCAATTGGGGAAATCAATTAAACTAAAAAAACTTGTGTTTTGAGAAAATCAATAATATTGATGAACCACTAGCTGGGAAAGATAGTAGGAGTAGCTTACAAACAGTTATATGCCAATATATCTGAAAAAAGATAAAATTTATGAATTCCTTGAAGTTCACCGGAGATAATAATCCAGATAGCTATATATCTTTTGAAGAAATTGAATTTGTTGCTGAAAATCTTCCCAGAAAGTAAATGCCAGGAGCAAATGGCTTCGTTGGTGAGGTCTACCAAATGTTTGAGAAAGTAACAGTTTAATACAAATGCTTTTAAAAAGAAGAGGAATTACATCTCTGCAACTCATTCTGAAGGCGAGTATTATTCTGATGCTAAAGTCAAACAAAGACATTACAAGAAAAGCAAACTATAGAACCCAATAATTCATGAACACACATGAATTAACAGAATTTTAGCCAGTTGAATTCAACAAATTATAAAAAGGACATTGCATCATGAATTTCCAGGTCCACAGTCTCTTAGACTGCAAAACTGACCTTGGGGGTTGGGGGGCAGGGAACATAACATCCTCTCAATTGCTTGCTGAGAAATTTTTCTGTGAGAATAGTTCATGTTTTTTGTATATTCTTAAGATCTTGATTTGTGAACTGTTGTTCTTTTTTTCCCATTATTTAATTAGGAAAACAGATATATTTAACTATATCAAAAATCTTCTGGGGCGCCTGGGTGGCTCAGTGGATTAAGCCTCTGCCTTCAGCCCAGGTCATGATCTCAGGGTCCTGGGATTGAGCCCCACATTGGGCTCTGCTCAGCAGGGGGTCTGCTTCCCCCTCTCTCTGCCTGCCTCTCTGCCTACTTGTGATCTCTCTCCCTCTGTCAAATAAATAAATAAAACTCTTAAAAAAAAAACTTCTGAATTTGTGTGTGTAAGGGAGGAGGGTTGACGTAAACTGACTACATTTAAGTTGTTGGAACAGACCATGTATTCTTCTCAATATACAAAGTTATTATAATCAAGCAGCCACAGCATAAATCTGGTCTTGTAATTCAGTGTCAACCTCGCGCCAGAAAGGAAAATTTGGGAGAAAAAGAAAATAGATGGCCAAAAATTCAATGGGTATTATATCTGTGAGGAAGTAAAAGAAGGCAACTATACAATTTTGTTCTTCTTCTTTTCCATTTTCCCCAGATTTATTGAGATAGTATTGTCAACTAACACACAATCAGGCTAATTTTCCTCCTTTTTTTTTAAATAACAGCA
Source organism: Mellivora capensis (assembly GCA_004024625.1). Classification (NCBI taxonomy): domain Eukaryota; kingdom Metazoa; phylum Chordata; class Mammalia; order Carnivora; family Mustelidae; genus Mellivora; species Mellivora capensis. The sequence goes on from PISX010011754.1 coordinate 27,119, forward strand.
ATGAATTGTGATGTAGAGTTGCTGAGAGGAAAATACATAGTTCTCTTAACTCATTGACTTTTCTGTAATCCTATCCACTGATAAACATCTAAACACAGTGAACCAGAATGCTGTGTATCAGCTAACACTTTCTCATGGATCCAGTCCTGCAAGGGCTCCAACATTAGACAAGACTAATTCAGCCACTAGCCACTCCCTGTGATTTCAGAAAGATACTCTCCTTGGCTTTTCTGGACGAAATTGCCCCACACTTTGACACCCCATAAAGGATCTCTGTTTCCAGGTAGTGGCAAATGCACATAAGGCTCAATATCCTTGTTCATTTATATTTTGGCATTATAGGATTTTAAAAATCTGATATGTAGCAGAAACATATTTTCTGTTCTTAATAAATGTCAAACTTAATTTTGTGACTTTTTAAAATGTATTCCTCTATCATGTTGAAATTTTAAATAAATTAAATGGAAAGTTTATACGTGGAAGAAAAAAGTAATGGAATCTAAGGAAGTATGCAAAAACTTAAGTGAATTCCCAAGTTTCTCTTTGGATCACAAATATAATAACAGTGCATGTTTACTAAGTACTATACTTTAGGTACTGGGCTAAACACTTGCATGTAATATTTTACCTAATCCTCAGACTGTAACCCACTGATGATGTTATTATTCTCTTTGTGCTTGTAAGAAATCTGAGGTTCAGTGAGGTTAAGTTATTTGTCCATGGTTATGCAGCAAATAAGTTGTGGATACAAATCCAGTCCATCTGGCTCCAAAATCATGACCCTTAACCACTAGACTGTTTTGCTTTTATGAGAAGACACTTAATCCAAGTCCATTAATCATTAAAAGTATAACTGCAAATACAAAAACAAATTGGTGTGCCAAAAGGTGATGAAAGATTACAATTAAAATGATCTCTGTTTAAAAAAAAAAAAAAAGAAAGTATGAAAAAATGAAAAATGTTCTCCACCAATGAATAACTAATATTTTTCATGTCACATAGACTAATAATTAATAAGCATTCACAGTAATTCTTTATATAATGATTTATAAAAATGGCATTATGAGTATTATAAGAATGTTGGTGTTCTATTTCTTATTACTTATGCATTATTAACTATCCACTCTCTGGTTTCTTCTTACAGATGTTTCTATTGAATTTATGTTTCAATTGAATTTATTAAAATCCTACTTAGTTTATTCACCTGAAAGTTTAACATCACTTATGTCTTTCAAAGACGCATCTAGGATGCATATATTTTCTAAGGGAAATTTTTAAATATTTTAAATGAAATATTTAAAGTGTCACTTCTTGTGTGATATTTTTAACAAAACTAAAATTCTACTAAAATAGAATATATTACTGAAACCTTGCACAGTAACTAGAATATAGTGAGTTATAAACATAACTTTACTATTAAATTACAGCTTGCTACATCCTCCATGAACCCTTCTTTACCTCATTATTTCCCTCTAATATTCACACTTGTTTGGATTATAGTTCATGGGCAAAAGAGGCCTGAGGACTGAGTTTTGGGGTACTCCAAATTTGGAAGTCTAGAAAATAAAGAAACATAGAAGCAGAATGGGAAGAAATGACCAGAAGAAGACCACAGAAATTAAGTGTCTGGAAGCCAAGTAAAGAACATGTTCCAACGTTTGAATCTTGGAACACTGCATCAAAAACTAATGATGTATTTTATGGCTACTAATATAACACAATAAATAAATAAATAAATAAATAAATAAATAAAATTTCCCCAAAACCTAAAATAAATAAAGAAAATAACATGTTTCAAAAGGAAGACTGATCAAACTCCATGAAATGCAACTGACAGATGAACTAAAAACGATAACTGAAAATTGATCATTGAATTCAGCATCCTAGACATTGTTGATGACCTTCGTAAGAGCTTTTCCAGTAAAGTAGTTAGGGTGAAAGCCTGTGTGCAGCAGAGAAGGAAAGGAAGAGAATAAGAGTGTGTTAATATTAAAAACTCAATAAATTTAACAAGGAGCAGATAACTGGGACGGTGCCTGAGTAGAAATGTGGCTTCAAGTAGGGTGAGCAAAAGTTCCTGTTTGCCCAGGACAGAAGAGTTCCTGGAATACAAGACTTTTAACGCAATTGACCACTGATAGATAAAAGAAGTACTGTTCCATATTTTTCATTATAAGATTGAATATATAACAGATTGTTTGCACTTTGATGGAAAAGAGGCAGTAGAGATGGAGCTGTTGCTGGAGTGATAAACCTTGAGAGGATGGAGGGAGATAAAATTTGGTATCCAATGACTGTCAGGGAGAGTTAGAACATGATACGTGATAGAATCGTGATATAGTCATGGCTGTAGGTGCAGACATCCCGGTGCAAATGTGGAAACTCCCTTCTGTGGCTCTTACACTCCCAGTGACATGGAAATCAAGACATCGGAGAAGACTAAAAGGGTAAGGCTGTTGAAGGTTAAAGAGAGGAGAAGGAATGAAATCATAGTTTCAGAAAAAGGAAAAGGCACATGAAGTATGACTGTGGCTCCACATGAAGAGCCTTAGGACAGAGGTGATGATTTTAAAGTGAGGTTACTTCATTTTGTTCATTTGTTTATTGTCTAATCCCTCCACTTAAAAGTAGATACTGTTAGGGAAGAGATATTTATGGATGTGCCTTTTCTTACTATTATAGCCTTGTTGCCTAAGAGTGTGACATAGTAGAAACTGAAATATTTGTGAAGATTGATTGATTGATGATTGACTGATTGATTTTAGAGAGCAAGAAGGGGGGTAAGGGTTGGTGGGAGAGGGAGAATCCTGAAGCAGACTCCCCACTGAGTAACGAACCCGATCCAGGGCTCGATCCCAGGATCCTGAAATCATGATCCAAGCTGAAATCAAGAGTTAGCCACTTAACTGACTGAACTACTCAGGCACCCTGAAATTCAAATATTTGTGATATGTTTTCTGACAAATATATATAATTTTTCATTTTATAATTTTGACTTAAAGTGATCTATCCTCAAAAAATAATCCATCCTCATGTGTAATATTCTCACAGATATATTTTTTAAAAAGTACAAATTTAGGGAATGATTGTCTGATAAATTAAAATCTTTATTTACTATTTATATTATCTCACATATCTGTCCTGGGTTGTTACTGAGGAATCCTTTGTTTTTACTGTTTTGTTTTGTTTTTTTAAGATTTTATTTATTTATTTGACAGACAGAGATCACAAGTAGGCAGAGAGGCAGGCAGAGAGAGAGGAAGGGAAGCAGGCTCCCTGCTGAGCACAGAGCCTGATGCAGGGCTCGACCCCAGCACCCTGGGATCATGACCTGAGCCAAAGACAGAGGCTTTAACCCACTGAGCCACCCAGGCACCCCTGTTTTTACTGTCTTAAGTCTAATTACACTGGAAGGAAATTTTGAAATGCTTCTTTGGGTGATTAATTTCATGGGAGGTCATTTAGTACATCTATCAATTCCTAGCTGATCATTTGATTGACATATTGACATATATAATGACTTTGATTGATTGGAAAAGGGCATCTTTTGAGATGGAGCAATGAGAGCGTAGTTCTCAACTTTTGCTCCAATTAGCATCACCTAGAATTCTTCAAGGAGATTCTTCAAGAAATTTCAAGGCTTCATCCCACACCAATGAAATCAGGTTTTCTAGAGCTGGGGTCCTGATATCAGTATTTTCAAAGCATTTTATTTGCAGCTAGTGCTAAGAATTTTCATAATTACTGTTATTATGTTTCCTGATTCAAATGGAAACAATGTATTTTATGTATTCTATCTTGTAGAAGATAGAGTTTAAAGTCTAAAATTAATTCACTCCATCTATTGACCCCAGGTGTATCATCTTTTCTAAGAGGTAAGTCTGTTGTTAATGCATTAATCTCTTAAAATTTTCCCCTTCACTCTGGTTAATACAGAGAAAGCATTGTGATCAAGGGGGTGTCGGGTAACAATGTTATTTTGCCTAAAGGGCTACCACTGGTGAGGTTCACCCTTTCTCTGGTCTAAAAGATGTTGCAAGCATTTTGGAGCCCGAAGTGCTAGGACACGGGTGTCCCCAATTTTTCTACCTCTTTGTGCTAACACCCTAACTGTAAGAATGTGAGATGTTATTTGCATGTGTTAAAATCCTTCACCTCGTTTTTGAGAGCCTGAGTGTGAGATATGGTGAGCAGTAACAATCAAAATATACATGGCTAAATTTCTATTTGACATGAGTGATTTCCTTACAGTGTCTTCTTTTCCTTTTAGCAACTTTAAAACAATATATTTTTGCCTACTAGTTTTTTGAAGGACCAATTCTCCCTGGTTAAATTGGAAGAGCCTCACTGAAGTCTTCTATTTCTTTAGTGTCATATACTCCCCCAACTCCTAGTAAAAATGAACAAAGGAGAACTTGATCATGAATGAAAGTGTGGGTGTGGAACAATCTGACAGAATTTATGGACATCCAATGTAAATCATCTCAAAGTAACAGCTATCATTTTGCTGATTTCGAGACTAGTAACCATCTGCATTTAAGTCCCTGGCACCAAATGCTAATTGGACATAGTACTGTTTGTATCAAACCCCAGTTTTCTTATTATAGAACTTCAGAAAACTAGTCACTATTATTTAATTGAAGTTGGCACAGAAAAATAAGCCCATTTGCTATCTCAGTATCAGAGGGATTTGCATAAATAACCAGATACAAGAAAAAGATGCCCATAATTGTCACAAGCAGTTAATACTCTCCTGACATTTTAGGTAATTAGATATAAGAATAAGAAAAAGAGGTATAATATTGGAAAGAAAAATTTAAACTAAGTGTTTCTGGAATAAGATGGGGTTGCCTAAAAACACAAGAGACTCTAAAAACCTCAGAATACACAAGCAAGTTTTTAAAAGTTATCAGATTTTTTTTTTCACAGAAATAAACAATCCTAAAATTTTTATGGAAAAACAAAAAGATCCTGAATAGCCAAAACAATCTTAAGAAAGGAAAACAAAATATAGAGCTACCCTATGACCCTGCAATTGCACTACTGGGTATTTACCCCAAAGATACAGATGTAGTGAAAAGAAGGGCCACCTGTACCCCAATGTTCATAGCAGCAATGGCCACAGTCGCCAAACTGTGGGAAGAGCCGAGATGCCCTTCAATGGACGAATGGATAAAGAAGATGTGGTCCATAAACACAATGGAGTATTATGCCTCCATTAGAAAGGATGAATACCCAACTTTTGTATCAACATGGACAGGACTGGGAGAGATTATGCTGAGTGAAATAAGTCAAGCAGAGAGAGTCAATTATCATACTGTATCGCTTATTTGTGGAGCATAAGAAATAACACGGAGGACATGGGGAGATGGAAAGGAGAAGGGAATTGGGGGAAATCGGAGGGGGAGACAAACCATGACAGACTTTGGACTCTGAGAAACAAACTGAAGGTTTTGGATGGGAGGGAGGTAGGAGGTTGGGTGAGCCTGGTGGTGGGTATTACGGAGGGCATGTATTGCATGGAGCACTGTGTGTGGTGCATAAACAATGAATTTTGGAACACTGAAAAGAAATTTTAAAAAATAAATAAAATTAAAAGAAAAAAAAGAAAAGGAAAACAGAACTGGAGGCATCATGGTTCCTAATTTCATGCTCCATTTCAGATTTTTAGTAATTGGGACCCCTGGGTGGCTCAGTCAGTTAAGCATCCACCTTTGTCTAGGGTTGTGATCCCAGGGTCCTGGGATCAAGTCCCACTTCAGGCTCCTTGCTCAGTGGGAGCCTGCTTCTCCCTCTCCCTCTGTGTGTCGCTCCCCCTGCTTGTGCTCTCTATCTCTCTGTAAAATAAATAAAATCTTAAAAAAAAAGTCATCAGATATGATTGTATATGTATATATATATTTTTTTTTTGCATTCTAGCAGCTTTCCCAAAACCAAAAAGAATGGTAAGAAAATGTAATCATAAAAGATACTATTTTGCAAAAGTGATACAAATATAAATATTCTAGAATTAAATTTATTAAGTGTGGAGAAACAATGTAAACAGTACAACTCTTCCAAGAAAGATAAAATAACACTTGAATAAAGACAGAGAACGAGCATAGTCTGTATGGCAATACAAAATATTATAAATAAACTCCTAAAACTTATCTATAGATCTAATTCAAATCCAAACAAAATCCTAATAATATTATTGAGATAATATAAAAATATTTCCAAATATTATCTGGGAGAAATTCACAGAAATCAGAAATACAACTTTTTCAAAGACTAATGAAGGCAGATCTGTTTTACTAAATAAAATAAAATATTGTAATTCATTGATTTTTTTTTTAACCTTTGAGGTATTGGGATAGACATCAGAGCAGTAGGTCAGAATATAACATGAGAATACATATATATTTGCAATACTCAAAGCGATCCTTTAAAAACATAACCAGAACATATCACTACTCAACTCAGATGCTTCTAGTAATGCTTTCCTAAATCTCTCTGAGTAAATGCCAAACTCTGTAATGTCCTCAGCATCCTACACAACCTGGCCCCTGTCCTACCACACTGACATGCACTCATTGTTCCAACTGATCATGCTTCTGCCTCAGGCCTTTGCCCTCACTATTATTGTTGTACCATGAATGCTCTTGCAGAAAAGCCCATGTCTAGCTCCCCTGCTTTATTTCTTGATCAAAAGTTGTTCCAACAGCGTAGATTTCCCTAACCAACCCTTATAAGACAGCACCCTATATCCATCTCTCTTACTCTGCCTTATTTTTTCTTGACACTTATTGTCTGAGATGCACATTTATTTGCAAATTATTTGTCCCAGCTCACTAAAATATAAGCTCTATGAGACAGGAATTTTGTCTTTCTTTCTTACAACTCTATGTCAGCACATCCTGTAGTGTCTGGTACATATTAGGCACTTAACCCTTATTTGTGGAATAAGTAAATGAATGAATAAATGAATGACCTCCAACAGCTGATCAATAGCAAAAAGCATTTAGTTACCTACTTTACAGATTAATCCAAACTAAATTCCAGGTGAACGAGAATTTTAAATAAAAAAGAATAATGACATTAACGGAAAGTAATTAATACACACACTATATTGGATATGGTAAAGTCTTTTGAAGAAGAAATCAAAACTAGAAACAAGCAAACAAAAAAAAAACCCAATCATAACTTGGTTGTTTAAAATTTTAACCTGATCCTCAAAACATTATAAGCAAAATATAAAGATAAATCAATTAACAAACCTATAAAGAATTATGAATTAACTGTTGGGTTAATATTCTCATAATCATTTTAAAAACTCAAGATTTATAAGAAGTAACTGAAGATAAAATAGGAATCATGTAGAAAGGGTACTAATAGGTAATTTATTATTATATATTTATTATTATTTATTTTACTTTTATTTCACTAATACCACTTCTGGAAAAGCAGTGACCCTGAGGAATTCTAAACTGGCCAGGGCACTGGCAGCAAGGAAAATTCAGTTGTTCCCTAAACACAGAGTTTTATAATGGTACTATATTATGCCCCACTGAGCATTAACAAAAACTAATCCTCAGAACTGTTAAATAGCTACACACTCCCATCAAGGTTTAACTTTGGTTTTATTTTAACTGTTGATTTATGCCTACATCTATCCATTGTATGTATCTCTAAATGTTAACAGATATCACTTGAGTGATGGAATTAGGGATGAGTTTTGTTCGTTTTCCTTTTATTTCTATTTTCTATATCGAATATGCATTTAACTTGTAATAAGAAAAATTATAATTATAAAATTATAAATCCAATTCAAAAATAAGACATGAATACAATAATTGGAACCAAAGAAGGCATCATTTTAATACAAATCTCATCACAAAGACACCCCCCCCCCACTTTATATTATGTAAAGAGGAAGGAGAGGACAGAAGTGATGGAATGAGTTTAAGAATGATGCCAGTACGGCTGACCCTGTAACAATAGGAACCAGAAAAGATGAGATGTTCATTGAGAAAATATCATCAAATCCTTTCATCCACTCCTTGCATATATCCTTGACTGCTTCTGGCAAGTGGCCCATTCTTTCTTGATTATGATTACTTTGAATATCTGTCTCTCATTTTTTCTTCTTGCCTTCTGCTCTGCAACCATTATCTTTTGTAACAAATGACTGACTCAACAGTATCAATGTATGTGTCAGTGTGAGGAGGACTATAAAGAAACTTCTATAAAGTGAGGGGGAAAGTGAGGGGGAAAAAAAGCCAGAAACAGCAGACCAAGGGCCAAAAAGAGGACTGATAGTGGAAACATCACATTTGGAAGAAGAGGTCCAGATCATAGCTAAAAAAATTTAAAAAAAAGAATATATATATATATATATATATACATATATATATATATATATATAAAATTGTTTTTAGGGAGGGGAGGAGCAGAGCTAGAGAGAGAGAGTCTCAAAAAGATCCAATGCTGAGTGTGGAGGCTGGGTGGGGCCTCAGAGCTTGATCTCATGAACTGAGATCAGGACCCTGAGATCACAACCTGAGCCTAAGCCAAAACCAAGAGCCGGGAACTTAACCAACTGTATCACCCATGTGCCCTGTTCCAGATCACTGTTAAAAGACATACCCCTAACGTGAGAAAGAAAGGCTAAAAAAAAAAACTAAAACTAAAAGGACAAACCAGCAACTAATTCAATTTCCATACCTGTGAATACCAGGGGAAAAAATATTGTAATCTCATTCTGGTTAATTTTCAGTTTGTTTTGGAGACTTCGCACCATACTTTTTTTTTTCTTATTGCTATCCTTTTTATCATTTTTTTCCCTTTTAATGGCCGGCATTAAAAGAACTCTCACTATTAAATGCCAGAAGAAATGTATGCTTGCTGTAGGGAACTGAAGAGGGAGGAGGAGTCAGGCTTGTACTTCTCAACCCAGGATGGAGTTATTTTCGGAGTTTCCTGCATCCCAGTAGCAGCTTCTTTGTATGATCTCTTCTCTCTCGGCCACCAGAATAGCAGAATTCGTGTTTTTCTGGCTAGCAGACAAAGAGACATGAGTCTGGCAACCCGAGAAAGAAGTCTAAATGAATTTCTAAGTATGTGTTTCTCATGATAAAAGCAATACATGTTCATAGTGAAGCTTTGGGGAATATATAATGAAGAAAAGAAATATACTAGTAATCTCAAAATCCACAGAAAACCACTATTATCATTTCAGCACAATCTCTGTTTTCTTTCCCTGCAAGCACAGATACATACTGTACAACTGAGATATGATCATTATTTCATTATCTAACATTTTTCACTTAATATTTTTATATTAACATTTTGATTAAATGGCTGATTTAGGTCCTGCCAAATTTAGCTAGTATTCCCTTTCAGAGGTGGATCCTAGTTTAATTTTTCTTTCTTTTTAAAATAAAACTGGAAGGGAAATTGCAGGAGACCAAAGGACAGAAACCAGACAAAATTTCACTCTTTCTTAATGCATATGAAATACTCCACTGGAGATGGAATTCTTAGATAACCCAAACATTTTTGGACATTGGAACTGCAGGAATTTGCCCATAAACAAGATCCTTCCCAGGGTCAACCAGGTCAATACCTTCCTTGTCAAAGAAGTTGTATGTTCTGAAGCATTCAGTTATAACTTTCCTTTAAGTTATTGGGATAGAAAGGGACTAGTTTTAATCTAATTTACTTATAAAGACATAAATTTAAAAATTAAGCAAGGAAGACCTCTTAATCAAAGGATCATCAGGCCAGTGTTGCGAATTATCCTCTGATATCTCATGGATAGTGGAGATACCAGAGGATAGCACACATGGTGGGGGGAGGGGCAGAGGGAGCGGGAAAGAGAAAAATCCCAAGCAGAATCCATGCCCAGTGTGGGTGGAGCCACAGGTCAGGCTTGATCTCACTACCGGAGCCAAAATCAAGAGCTGGATGCCTAACCAATTGAGGCACCCAGGCATCCTCATCTATCTTATCTTTATTGAAAGATTAAAAATAAACTTAACATGCATAGCTTTAGAAGAATAAAAAACTCTAGACCATGCATTAATTCTGCTTCACATAAAAAAAAATTTAAAAAAAAAGATTGCATGGTGTTTTCTGGAGACGTCCCATGACAAATTCCTTGAAAATATAGATTGGCCATGAGTATGTGATATTTTGTGATGTGATGATCATGATTTACTTCATAACTTACTTGCCAATTCCTCTATTTAGCTAGGTTCCAAATTTTTGTTACAGTTCTACAATAGTAATAGTAATAACTAGAATTTATTTTGTGTTTACTATGTTCTAGGCACTGTAACAAGCACTTTGTACCTCAAAATTTACATATGTTAACTCACTGATAATAATCCTATAAGGTAAGATCTACTATTTATCCTAATATTATAAATGAGAATATTGAGGCAGAGACTAATTTGCTCAAGGTCACATGGTAGTGGTAAGACACACAGCCAGGGTTTATATATACTAATGATTATGGAAAGAATTAAAAACTTTAATACTATTACTTTCAAATTTGCCTAGTTTTATGAACTAGCTATTTTAAATGTTTATGCAAGCTTAGGCCCATATTATAAAATTTGCTCCAAAATATTGGGTAAAGATGTAAGAATATATTATAATTTTAATTTATAAAGCTACTATAATTATATGTTTAAAGTCTGATAAAAGAAAGGGAAAACTATGGTTTAATATTCCTTATGATAAATACATAGGCAAAAATAATAAATAGAAACAAATTGAATTCAACCCCTTAATCAAAAAAGGTGTATCTGTCAATTTACAAGGATGATTCAAGTTGTTCTTAAAACCAAAGGATCTTATATAGATTGCATAACTTATTTGGACAGGATAGCACATGAAATATAATGTTCCTCAAGGTTTGTCTGATCTACACTTGCTTACAATCCTTCTCTTAGGAGAAGAGAATTGAAAATGCACCCTTTTAGTTACCACTCCTTCTTACCATGTTTACTCTAGGAGTTATTTCTGAATAGATGTATAGAAAGAGACAGAAGGGTGCCAAACTGCACTTACAAAGGACTTGAGATATGACACTAAACTTTCACAAGCTTAGGACAGTGTCCCTACCCATATACATGAGGGTGCCATATTGGTGTCATTGGGTCTATTTTCCTCATCTGTTATTGATTGTAACAATAAAACTGAGAAGCAAAAAACTGAGATGCAAATGACTTATATAACTTCCACTAGTCATTAGGTGGTTTCTTAACATAAGATCCCATCTGAAAAAGAACCTGAAATTAGCTGTCTGTGAAGATATTTGTTTGGAGAATAGTTACAGACAACAGTCATAGTAGACTGGTAGTGGTGAAAAAAAGAAGGAAAAACCAATGTCTGGGTGCATTCTTTGGTTGATCTTCACTAGGAGCAGCTAAGGCACCATCCCACCACCCGTATTCTACAAAGAATGGTATAAAATGTGCTTCAGACTTGTTCACCTAAAGAACAAAAGAAAGAAGTGTTTACCCACTAATTCCAGAACCCCTTTGATCAATGTTTATCCTATAGGGATTAACATCTTTCACTTTCAGTGTGCACATGGGTGAGTGCCAAGTTTGATCCCTCATGTGTCTCCACTCCAATATCTGAGAAGCTCTGGGATGAAAGACAGAGATAGAAGACTCCTCTGAGATACATCTGCACAAAGATGGCTACCTCATTTATGGCCAGAAGGAAAAGTATGCCAAGACTCTTTGCTGGTACTGCAAAGTGAGAGCCCATTTGTAGAATTACTCTTCTTACTTCTCCATATTGTTCTCTTTCATACATGGCAAAGTTATTTCAGTAAATATTTATCTAATCTGTTATGTCATAAGCATTGTAGGTAGTAAGGGCTAGAATATAAAGGTGAACAAAAAATAGCTTCTGTCATTGAGTAGTTTATGTCTATTGCAGAAATAAATAAATAAATATAAGTAAATATAAGTAAATAAGTAAAATAAGTAAAAATAAAAAATAAGTAAAAATAAAACTACAACGTGGAGGGATGAGTGCCACAATAATAAGTAAATAATAAGTAAATAAATAAGTAAAAACAAGTAAATATAAGTAAATAAGTAAAATAAATAAAAATAAGTAAAAATAAAAAATAAGTAAAAATAAAACTACAACATGGAGGGATGAGTGCCACAATAATTGTGAAATTCTAGATACTATGAGAGAACCAAAGAGGGGTAACTAATCAAAACTTGTGGGAGTTGGGAGAGGCTCTGGAGTTCACAGTAAGTCCATATTAGTAAATTCTTATCTCATGAGCCATTTTGTTCATAAGTATTTCTGAACTTTGAAAATAGATGAAATGCCACCCATTTTAACCTATTTTCAACAGCGTAAAACACTGGTAGAATCTACCTTCACCTGGCACATCTCATCTCTAATGTGTAGAAAATTATAGATTTTACAATTTGGACATGAAATACCTTTTGAAGTATAACTATCCACCATTTTCTAATTATGTACATTTCAGATGAAAGAAAATGTTCTCATCCCTTTGACATTTTAGTATGTTATCTAATCAATTTCACTTTCAAAATATACCAATAAAAACTGTCCATGATACTGGTCTAAAATTTTTAAATGTATTTTTACATTACAAAAATCTTTAATGTAAAGCACCTTATCCACATTCAAAGTCAAACATGAAATTACCAAAAGAGCAGCAAAATAATATCTTGGTTATTGAAATGACCATCTACGATTATACATTCTACTTGCTGAAAATAAACGCTTCAACATAATGAAAATGACTTATCAAAATTATTCATTAATAAAGAGATGTATTGAACCTGGAAAATCATTACATATTAGATATATAGATAGATATACATCTATCAGTGGCTGCAAACATTGTGTTCCTGCCCTCAAATACCTCGTTTACATTAGAATACATTTCACTTAAATCCTCACTGTAATTGCCAGTACATAAGAAAAACTACAAGTGCATATATCTCCTTTAGAAAAAAACATATTAAACAGAGACTTGTTTAAGTTTGACAGAATCCCTTTTTAAATGTATGTTTTCTTTTTTAAGATTTTATTTATTTATTTGACAGACAGAGATCACAAGTAGGCAGAGAGGCAGGCAGAGAGAGAGAGAGGGGGAAGCAGACTCTCTGCTGAGCAGAGAACCCGATGCGGGGCTCGATCCCAGGACCCTGAGATCATGACCTGAGCCGAAGGCAGAGGCTTTACCCACTGAGCCACCCAGGCACCCCAAATGTATGTTTTCTTCTAACACAAAAAGGTCTTAGCTCTGTAAATTGGCACTTGATAAATACACTGTAGAAATTAAAAGTATGGTATAATTTATAGTTTCAAAATAGCTCCCTTTTTAAAATTCTTCCTATGGTTACATCCAGAAAGGAAATAATTTGTAAAATTGCTCTAAATGAGAATATTTTATTGACAATGGGGTGAATTTGTCTTCACTCTACTTGTCAGAACTTCGGTCGCCCAAAGAGATTAGACCAACGCTAAGTTGAATGACTTATAGGAATTCTGAGGAATTAACAGAGGTTTCATGGTTAAAAGCCAAAACAAGCAAAAGTGGTTGCTTCCAATTATAAAATTGTGCATTTCCTAGTTGCCCACCTAGACTCAACATCTGGAAGATTCCATGCGTCTTTCTGGATCTGTCCTATCACCTTCTATGGCAGTGTGGTTTTAGACTATGTGCCAGCACACAAAATAGGAAAATTTAAAGAAAGGTGGAGCTCAGGACATAGAGATTGTTGGATTTTTATGCTAAATCAGGTGCAGAGATGTTTGAACCCTATCTGTGGATAAGCTCAGATCTTAGTATCTGACCTCTTGTACTTAAAAGGAGATTTTCAAGAAGAGAAGTTCAAGGAAATAGCATTTTGGAAGCTGCTTCTTTCAGAGGTGGCAACGAAAGCTTAAGGCCGGCACATCCTCTCCCATTAGTTCAAAAATACCTCCCAAGTATTGACAAGTTTGGATTCACCCTCTGATTTGTCCTTTGGCTCTATGAATTCTATTCTCCACACTGCAGTCAGAGTTATCCTTTTAAATGGATCATCTCTCAAGCCTATCCTCCAAAACATCATTCTTGTCCCTTCCCATATTCAACAGGGAAATCTCGAAGTCTATAGACTACATGGCCCTAAACTTCCTCTCTAAATCTTATTTTCTACAACCCCCCTCCCTCCATCCATTCTCAACCATCCTTAAAGAACAACTCATGTAGCATTTGCACTGTTGGTTTCCTCTTCTTGGAAAGTTCATTTCCCAGATACCTTCGTGGCTTCTCCTTTCATTTATTCAGCTCTGTGCTCATGTATCTCCTTACCTATGGGAACTTTCCTGCCCACAGATATAGAATGCCATCCTCTCCATCACTTCCTATGATTTTCTCTGCTTTATTCTTTACAGCACTTATCACCTAACATAATTTGTTAGTGTCTTTTGGCCTGACATAAATTGGAAGTGCCTTGGGGGCACAAACTTCACCTGTTTTGTTCAATGATATTTATACCACTAGCATGGACAACAGTGACTGCGCCATACCTGGCTCAATAAATAGTTGCTGAAGTATAGAAAAGCATGGAAGGAAGGGAGTGCTAAGGAAGCTGCGCAATTTTAACACCATCAATAAGCTGGTAGCCTCGTTAGTCATAGCGAATACCATAATCATTATGAAAATTCCTGCCAGTGGGAAATGGGATCCACAGAGCTGTTTCAGTATGAATTTCATCTGCCAAAGCCATTATATCCATTCAGGAGATAGGAGATTTTACTGAAGCGTGATCCAGGAATCTTATGCCACATAAGCTTAGAAACAGCCGTATCATGACTCCAGTACACTCTTAATATCTTTCTGGGTCACTGGATATGGTTGATGCTGAGTGTAACACAATCAAACTTAGCTTTGTGGAATTTTCTAGAACCATGGGCCTCTGTCTAACTGGAACAATGCCAGTGATTATAAATCCATTCATCATTCATCTATATGGGGCACTGACAGGAAAATGCCCTTGATTGCAAAATTGCCCACAGTTTCTCTGAAAGAATCCAGCAGTATAGATGTGTCCTGTGTTTCCACTTCAGCAAACATTCTATCAGGAAGACAGAAATGGAATTCCTCAATCTGGACCCTGTACTTTATGCTCTGGAAGACATACTATTTGTTAATACTCTAACAGTGTGTCCTAAATAAACATGAAGAGAAAGATGCTAGAATTACAAAGATGTTTGTTATGCATACAGGACTTGTTCAAATATTTAAATTACCATCCTCTACCTCCATAGGATGCATCAGGCATTACAGAAAAATAATTTGCAAACTTGTCTCTCAATTTCATTATTAATAATTTGTAACATGGGGTTGAAATGAGATGTACTCTTTCTACCTTTGATCCAGAATTTAAATTCTGTAGTCAACCAAATAAATAATCCCCAGTAGAAAGAACACTCATCTTGCAATCAGAAATCTGAGATTTATATTTCAGTCCTGCCAATCTCCCTAACACCAGGTTACAATCTGAGGAGGAGTAAACTCTTATGGCCTATGGAAAAAAAGATAATTTCTACCTTGTGGGGTGGTTGAAAAGGTCAGATTAGTGACATGCACATAAATTATACACACATGCCTGGTGCAATGCAAACTATTCCAATAATGCCAGCTAATTTTTTTCTCATTATTTAACATCACATTGTAAGTTATTGCATGGAGCCAGAGCGATTTTATAAAAAAATAGATGGTATAGAGCTGAACAAACCCAGTTCTCCTATTATGTTCTCAGGTCAGCACTCGTGATGTGCTTTCTCTTTACTGATGTTTTATGCACCTGAGATTCATGGACAGCCCTGGTCTATTAATATGATCCATGATGAGGACAAATGCATTGTGAAATGAACTGTTCATAATGCACAGTTATTCTGTGGCAGAGCTCTTCCCGAAACATATTTTTTATTCGTTTGAAAAGGTCTGTAATGCAATTTATTATCTTTATTGCAAAAAAATATATATTAGAAAATAATTCACTCCTTTTCTCTTTCTATCCTCTTCTCATCTCCAAAAGTCACTGGGACAGAGTGAAGTTGTAAACCTCTGGCAGCCTGTGGTTGATTTCTGAGGTGACCTGGCTTTCTTTCTCATTTTTCTTTGTGGTGATCTGCCTCGAAGGTTGAAATTATTTTCATGTTCACAAATATGTGCCTGTGGCATGGAGCCCTGAGAACGCTCCTGGCTGCTGTTGACTCAGACTCATCTTAGAAGATTATTCTTTAGGCTCATTGCACTATAAAACCATGCCCTTTTCATGTTAGAACAACTGATGTGAAATAATGATTATCAATGAAATAGGCATCTATTACTTCTACTTGATATTTCCCAGGCAGTTAATTTTCTCATTAAAAGAGTCTTTTTGCCCCTCAAGGGGAAGTTAGATTGGGTATTACAGAAAATAATTTGTAAAGTTGACTCTAATTTCATTGTTAATAATTCCTAATATGGGGCTAACTTATGGGAACTTCAGGTGCCTTAACCGCCATTCGTCTTAACTTCAATTCATTTACTACCTATCTTTACTCTTATATTTCACCCGATAACATAAAATATTAGATTCAGGAATCCCTACCCTTAACAATGATAACTTAAAACTATTGATGTTAATGGGTGCTTATATTTGTATAAAACTCATACATGTTAAACATATATGCAAAACACAGTACAAGTGTATTTATGTGTTACACACACATATGTATATATCAACATTCCATTTAATTCTATAAGTTACAATTAAATTTTATCATAAACCATAACTCAGTGTGCTAATAGGTAGAGAAGGAGCATCATGGTTAGAGGAACCCCAGAGGGGATATATATATATGGTTACCAGCTTTCCACCAGCCCCTATATTCAGATGTGTACATTACTTCACCCTTTGCTTTTCCCTGGTAATTCTAGAGGTTTCGTTTACACATCCTTCAAAGCAAAGTTCAGGCAGACATCTGTTTCCATTGCTCAAAGAAAGCCCCTTTAAAGACAGATTGTGCAGTGCACATGGCTTGGTAGCTTGGAAAATGTAGTTTTGCAAAGATCTATTAGTTACGTATGCCAGATCTATAGAACAAAAAATTCTCCAACCTGAGTCGTCCAGAAGATAAAATGAGGGAAATTGGTACCTCGATGTTTTTCCCCTGGATGACTCAGGATGAATAATTTACTTTTGGTCTTTGGGTTTTTTTCCAAATCAAAATTTTTTTTATCTGAATAATCAAATCTTTGCCAAGGTGCACATCACTAATAAAGGGCTTAAATAGTTATATTTTCCATACTCCCCTGATATAATTTAATCTTAACTGAACCCCCAAAGAATCTCTAAATGCTGCAATTTTATATAGAATAAAAACAATGAAAAATGTATTTACCAAGAGTGCTTTTCTTTTAGTTGGATTTGTTGAGATGACTATCATTTCCATTTATTTGCAATAATTTCCCTCCAAACCAAGTTAATAATGAGATTATAATCTAACCATTCTGTCTTAGTCTATTCAAGCTGCTGTAACAAAATACCACAGACTGGATGGTTTATAACCAACAAAATTTATTTTTCATAGTTCTGGAGCTGAAAGTTCAAAATGAGGGTGCTGGCATGGTTGGGTGAGGGCCCTCTTGTGGATTGTAGACTTCTCATTTTATCCTCATGGTGGAAAGAGCAAGGATCCTTTCTCAGGCCTCTTTTGTAGAGACATTAATCTTATCTCCCAAAGGTCCATGTCCTAAAACCATCACACTGGGCATTGGGATTTCAAAATATGAATTCGGGGGGGACACAAATATTTAGCCTATAGCACATTCTATAAATTGCTGTCACTGTTTCTATTCACTACTGAACTACAGGTCCTGGATAGTACATTGCAAAGTTAAGGAAACGATAGTCTGAGATTCCATTTATGACAACATCCAAAATATAAGGTCCCTAGAAACATACCTGCAGAAGAGGTAAAAGATCTTTACTGATATAAATTATAAAGGCTTATTGAAACTTTTAGAGAAGATATAAATAAGTGAAGAGATGTATTTGTTTCTGGATAGAAAAACTAAGAGGTCATTCCTCTCCAGATTTATTTATAGATTCATTGCAATTCTAATAAAAATTCCAGTGGAGGTTTTGTGGACTTTCAAAAACTGATTCTAAATATTATATGAAACACCAAAGGGTCAAGCATAGACAAAGCTCTATGAAGAGGAGAAGCATTGTGGAGGAAAGAGTGAAAACAGCTAAGAAAGTTTATTTATAAAACTATAATAATTAAGGCAGTGTCCTAATTGTGCAGAGCTGGACAATTGTAAACATGAAGAGAACCAATGAAATTTGACCACTATATATGAAACTTGGCTTATGGCCAAGTTGGCATTGCAGGTCACAAGAGTAATGATAGATAATAAATGGTACTTAGACAATTGGTTTTCTGTTTAGGAAACAAAAATAAATCCACATTTCATACTATGTATGAAACTGATTCCAGGTCTATTAAAGACTTAAATGTGAAAAACAAAACTTTAAAACTTTTAAATATAGGAGGAAATGCTTTCATAAGTATGACACAAAAACCTTACACCATAAAGGGAAAAAAAGTTACTATTTAAAAGACATCACGAAGATAAAAAAAGACACGTCACAAACTAAGAGAAAAATCTCTATAATATACATAACGAAAAAGGCTTAGTATCTTTTGAATCAAGAAGAAAAGACTAATAGCCGTATTGAAAATGAGCAACAGTGTAAGCAAATATTTCATGCAAGAAAACCAAATGTCTAATAAGCATACAAAGATGTTCAAATTCATACTAATTAGAGAAACTAAAACTGCAGTAAGACACCATTTTACATACACCAGACTGGCAGAAGTGAAAACATTTTATAATCCCAAACATTGGGGAGAAGTGGAGCAGTAAGGCTTCTCAGACATGGCCAGTAAAAGTGTAAGTTGGTTCCATCAGTTAGGGAATTTGGCATTATCAGGGAAAACTCACATTGTGCATACTCTAGGATTCTTGCTTACATCCTAGGGTAAATCCCAAAGAGCAAACTATGTACATATTCATGGCATCTATTTTTTTCCATTACAGAGAAAATAAGCTTATATCCATTCAAAATATCAATTAATAAGAAAAATGAAATAATAAAATGAGAATAATACATAAATATATAAATAAAATGAGTCATATGCAATAAAAATAACACAACTGTTGTTACAAAAACCAACATAGATGAATGTCAAAAACAATGATGAATGAGGAAAACAAATTGAAAAATACACAGAATGTGTTATCATTTACATAAAACATTAAAAGAGTGAAAAGTAAGTAAATCACAGATTGTTAAGGACCCATACAAGTGTAGAAGAACTGTCATGTCAATGAAGTTAATATTGAAGACCAAGAACAGAATTAGAGAACTCCTGGAAAGGGCTGAAAGTGATGAAATCAGGAAGGGGCACACAGATACCCATGTAAGATAATTCAACTCCATAAGCTAGGCAGTGACACATAGGTATTAACTTTAAAACATTTAGCTCACCTGTATGGCATTGAACTGTGTCATTAACACTCTGCCCTAGATATTTTTACTAGGTCTGTTCTCCTTCCTTGTTTGGAGGGTTTGATAATACATCTGAATAAAACTTAGTGTTTATTCTATTTTTGTTTTAATGGGTGAGTTACTTTGTGGATTGCCTGGATGTAACTTACTAAATATTTTAGACCATTTTGTTTTCTTTTGAAATTATACATTTAATAACAATTTTCAGTGATATAATGTTCTTATTCAGTTTACATGTTTTAACCAGTGCCATAATTTTCCATTGCCTTAAACAACTCTTCTAAAGGAAAGGTTTTCATTTTCTCAAGGTCAAGTATACCTTCAGACAATGTGGCATGTTTCAGTGTGGCTCCGTAGAACCCTTTAATACTATGGTAATAGGTGGCATTTACTGAGAGATGTCAAGAACACAAAAGTGAACAGTCCTGCAAGTGATCAGAGTAAAAACTCAATGACACCGATGCTTCAGATCATGATGTTGAAACCGTAACCCATAATCACTTAGGCTATCTTAGACTGGAGTCAGTCAATAACAAAGAGCTTAAAAATATTCTGTGACAGGGGCGCTTGGGATGCACAGTTGGTGAAGTGTCTGGCTTGGTTTCAGTTCAGCTGGTGATCTCAGGGTCATGAGATTGAGCCCTGTGTGGGGCTCCACTCGGTGCGGAGTCTGCTTAAGTTTCTCTCCCCCTCTCCCTCTGCCTCTCCCCCCACACTCTCTCTCTAAAATAAATAAATGAATCTTTAAAAAAATATATTCTGTGACAAAATTCCATGACACAGCATCTTTCTCTTAGAAAGCAAGATTCAAAGAAGAGTAATTAGTAAATGAATAAATGGTGAAAGGCTGTAGTCAAAGTGATCCCAGGCAACTAAAAGCTTAAGGATAGCAAGTCAAATCCACTTTGAAAAACCAGTCTGAGCCTAACACGAATACCTTGGCCATACAATATAATTAGTCACTTCTATAACTTTCTTCCTCTTATTTTTTCCCTAATACAACAAAAGAGTGTTTTGATGCTGATTTGAGGAAATAGGAAAATATTTAAATTTAAATGTAACCATAATCTAAGTAATCTACTTAATACTTTAGATTCTGCTTCTGAGTGGTTTTCCAGTGTCTCCCCAACATGTCATTTTAATCTAATCAGCAGGTCACAATAGCATAAATAATTATTGAAAGGGTTATAACACCAAGAGTAAAAATGAGGTTCAGAAAATAAGCATGTTCAAATAAAAACACAATAGGGTAAACACTCCAGATATTGGAACAATAAAGCCAGTTTAAAAAGGCAGAGACTTTCAACCCTATATTAACTTTCATTTATACTCACTTCCATTTCATTCAACGAATGCCATATAGAAAACCAAGGACCCTGATTACAGCATTACTCATTATCAGGCAGGTATTTTTACTGTAGGCCATAACATTAAAAAAAAAATCTAACAGCAGCAAAAGCAATATAAAAGAGGCTTCTGAGAGATTTTGCTTTCATACATTTTTCAATGTCATTTCCTCCACACAAACAATTCACTTTTAAAATATGTTGTGATTCTCATAATAATTTCAGATGCTTTTATGTCCCTAAGACAAAGCGTAATTCCTTGTGGTAATATCTACTGAGTAAGAGGATTTTGTTTGTACACACTTTCAATTCAGAATGCTAAAAGATATATTTATAAACAGAAGAGACTCTTCCCTGATTAGAGTGACTCAGAGGCCACACTGTCTAAGAAGAAAGATTTACTTTAGATGGAGTGACTTTTCAAAGTCACTTTTTAGATCCAGATGTTGTATATGGACAAAGAGGATTTCATTTTGAGAGAAAGGCAATGGGTATAATACAGTGAGCCTGAACTATGGGACACCCATCACTGCCAGTTACTAGAAGAGTGACCTGAGATAAGGAAACATTCCCTGAGTCTCAAGTTCCTCATATGTTCAGTGGATCTCAGACAACAAATGAAATAATATTGACAAAATTATAAATTACTTCATAAATTGCTAGGTGTTCCCAGGGAGTCAGGGATAGGCTAGGGTTTAGTCTGGTAACAAACAACCCCACACTCTCAAGTCTTATACTATCGAGGTTTATTTCTTACACATGCAAAGATACTTATGGACCTAAGCAACTTCCCAGGGTACCTCTCTTCCATGCAATAACTCAGGAAACCATATTGCCTTCATTTTGTGTCACCACCATCCAACACAAATCCTCCTATTCTGCAGGGACAGGAGAAGAAGGAGAGCTGAAATAGCCTACTGATCAGAATGAAGTGTGAGGCCCTACCAAACTGCAAGAGGGGCGGGAAATGGGAGAATGGAAATGAAGTTTTAGAAAGTATCTGCTGTCTTTCATCCAGTTCTAAAAATAATGCAAAGTGGTATTACTAGTTTTCAGTATATCAGAAGTGACATGATGTATAGAGAATCCAAAGAAGTGAAACAAAAATAATTTCTATTCTTCAGAAATGCATTTAAATTTAAATGTGTGTCTCTTTTTGAGGAGGCACTTGACATCTATCAATGCTAATCATGAAACTAAAATGATTTGACTAAGCTGAAGAGCTGCTTATCACCCAAAATAGGACCCCTTCCTTGGATAGTCATTGGAAAGCTTTCTCTGTGGATGTTAGAGTAGTGTCGAAAATAATACCATCAGGAATGCAATATAATGAAGCCTGTGCTACAGAATCCTTCTATAGCATCACTTTTTGTTAGTGCTTCTATATCCAGGAATATTCTAGGCTCCCTTCCATAGGGGGAAGATATAACCTTTTCATCTACTAAGGAAGGCAGAATTAGTGCAGGACAAAAATAGATAGATAAAGGTATAATATTAGATATATATTGTTTTCTCAAATATGACAAGGGGTTAGCAAACACCTTAAGAGTAAAAAATAATAATAATCATAATCATCATCATCATCAAAACGACAAAGCAAACAGAAAGAAAACTCATGAAATCATTCTAAACAAATCAACAACATTCTGTGGTCAAAATGGTTTAGCTGCCTTTGTTATCATTTGAAGGTTGCCAAGAAAAGAGAAAATACTTCAAAATAATCCAGTCATAAGGACAAAGAAATTAGAAGCCTTTGCACCCTTGTCACATTGAGGGATAATACTCATTATTGATTCTGCAGCAATAAAACTGGAATCTCTCACGTGTTGGGACTGATTCTCCTAGGTTCGGTATAGTTTTAGCTAATGGCTTATAGATTATAGGATCGTCAGGCCTTGCTGAAAGAGCCTATTAAGTCTGGTGATGGAAACAAAAGGTCAGTGGGCCAGGGCCAGGTGAATAGATTTCTTCAGTCAGGTAGAGAAAGCACTCACTAACAAGTTACCCTACTTCCTTAAACCCAGATAAATACAGACACCGGAAGATAAGGCCATAAAGATTCCCCGATCATTTATATCACTCCGCCTCTGTGACTAGGGAAGTCTTAGATCCCAGGGTGCTGCAGTGCTACTTGGGACATAAAACAAGACCTGTCCCAGTGACTCAGGACAATCTCGGTGGATTCACACAGGAGCAGAACTGACAAAGTAAGCCTTGTACTTAACTCTGTCTGTCATCTTCCTGCAGCCACTCACCTGGGAGAAACTGATGTATGTATCATGTAGACACAATGTATTTACCCTGATGGTTCAATGTAAAGGAATAGAGAAAATGGGGGAAGGGATATAAAAATTATATGCTTTTAAACATTACTCCCTACATTAAGGATATCAGATATTGTCTCATTATTGTAAAATGCACACCAAGAATTTGGAATGCTAATTTTTATAAAAAGAAAACATTTTTCCCCCAAGGATATCTTGATGATAAACATCAGAACTCTCAGTTTAGCATTTTACACATTATTCCATAGAAGGGTTGGAAAACAAATGGCTATGATTTTAAGTTGTGGATTAGAAAGCTGATCCAAACATAACACCCAAAATGCTCAGTATTAATTCTGGGCCTGTAACCATTAAAAGATTGAGAACACTCTGAAATGCACTAGGGCTCCAGATTTTAAATGCTGCTATGGGGATCTCTGTGTTTGAATTATCAGCATGATCAAAGCTCCTACTTTTGTCCAGTCTTATCTATTTTAAAACAATTTATTTAGATCACAAAAATACACAGAAGAAAGATATCAATAATAAATACAAAAAGTAAGCATATTGAATTAAACCATCTTTACTAACACAAAATTGATCTCTAGATGTTTGTAATCTGAATAGCTAAATATATTCCTCACTTAGTAGGGTCCTGGCATTATTAGTTAAGTGCTATTCTAAAATGATTCCAATAAAAATGTGGGTCATACTCTTAAGACAAAGTAAATTCACAGAAGATGTATTTCTTGCAAGTTCTCTCATATTTTACAGTATTATATATATTTACATATATAAATATATAATATATAATATATATCTAGATATAAAATACATATTACTATCCAAGCAAACACAAAATGTCAATTAATAGAAATTAGATTTCAAAAGATAATTCATAGTATCACCTATTAGTGGTTTGAGCAATGTCTTGATAATGTTGCAAAGTTACATCTTTCCTCTTTTCAAGATTCATAAGAAATTAATACAGTCCAATAAGAATTTGAATATCATTTCATTGACATTTGGGAAAACAATATCCTTTACTTTAAGGATTCTCTGGTAAACCATGTTCTATCACACAAATAAGGCTATTTCTCTTCCTTTCTTAGTATTGAAGGAAAAAAGATGATAGGTTTGTCTTAAGTAATCTAATATTTATTAAATTAATATTAATATAGAAAACATGCTTAATAAAATACCACAACATAGAGCAATTATTCTTATCCAACACATCTGGATTGGTAGATGAGACATATTATTGCTTAAGGAAATGAATAATTTTTTAAAACATTACTTAGGCTTTAGTATGTGGCTCTGAAAGAAATGTCGGATAAATGGAGAGCCCAAGAAATATCAAGGAAAACCAGTTACAATCTTGGTAATTGGTGTGATCTCACTTCCATTGTTGAACAATGTACAAGAGTGGTTGTACATCATACTTTGGCACCAATTCAGTAAGTGGTACTTCTAAGAGACACTTCAAGATTTCCATCTCAATAATAAATTGTTGTATTGTACACTGGGGCTTATTGTGCTATAAATGTTTAGAGCCATAAACAGATACAAGTTATATAAGAATATTGAACAATAATATCTATGACAGCTTGCCATTCTTCTATTTCTTTTGCCCAAGTATCTCAAACAGATAAAAAAAAACTATAAAGTAAACGAAGTTTGTACAAATTGTTGTATGTAACACAATAATTATTCACAATTCCATATACGAGTTTAGTGAATCTGACTTGGCATACCAAGTCTCTAAAGCTTTTTCTTACTCAAGCTCACTATTCATTAGTTCTGATTTGATAAATAAGTGGAAAATACCTTACATACTATTTAATTTAAATAGCGAGATGTCAGTCTCAGCACACACACACACACACACACACACACATCTATATGGAAACTACCATGTGTGTTTGTTTCTAGATTCTAAAGGGTTAAAAAATATATAAAATATGTTTCTTACATTTAGCAGCTTTTACTACATTTAACAAGTCTGTATGAGTTTGTAACAATCTCTACAGGCCAGCGAGGAGGTCTTGGACAAGATGAATCACATATAGAGCTAGTGGAGGGGTCATACCAGGGAGTCCAACTAGGCGACTCCAGTCAGGACAGTATAGCAGTGGGAGAAAGAGGGAATGACCAAGTTCAGTGAAATATGTTAGATGTTCTGCAAAGAAAGCGGTTCAGTGGCAACATTTTTGGAAAATGCTACATGTTTACCGCCTCATGATTTATAATTATCGACATATTAAAGTTCTGAGATGTCCTGAAGTAAATACACTGCATATCTTTGACCTAACATTTCTCAAATTATTTGACTACCTTTTTTCCACCTCAGGACACTCATTAATATCTCAAGGAATGTTTCGTGACACTCAGTTTGAGAAATCCTAGTGTATGCCAGGTAATTTCATATGTGATGGTTTACATACTCATCCACATCATATTTATATATGAATCAAATATCAGAGTTTTACTAATTTGTTCTAATTTACACAGTAGCTATGTAACTGGAATATAATTTAATAGGATCCCTGATTCGAGCTCATGATTGTGGTATTTCTGAGAGAAATAGTGAAAGGCAATCAACCGACCAACAAACAAAAGCAAGGCAGAATTCCAGAAGGACTAGTAATAATGCACAAATGAAGTATAGTTGGAATACCTTACAGAGGATAGCATGGAAGCCCACTTACAGTAACTGGGGCACATGCTCAGGATCAATTATTATGAACAAGGTATTATCAAATTATTCGTGTGGATCTGAGATTAGGAATCAGCTAATAATTACAAACTCACTGCATTGCAATAAAGTCCCTGAAAATAAAGGAGCCCACTTTCTGGACTGGTCCAAGACACTAAGGTCAGAGTCAAGCCAATGAATCACCATAAAAGGCATTGAATATTAGGGAATAGAAAAACAAAAGGAAAAAAAAAAGGAGTCTCCATAGGAATGGGCATTTGGGGTTAAGCAAGCTGAGGACAGTTATGAGGGACTTGTAAATTTGTCAGAAGAAGCCAATCTAAGCCTAGAAGGCTACATATTGTATGATTCCAACTGTAAGATACTCTAGGAAAGACAAAACTACTGAGACAGTAAAACTAGCAATTTTGCTATAGTTGTGGGAAGGATGAAAGTTGGAGCACAAAGGATTTTTAGTGCACGAAAACATTCTATACAGTGTTATAATGATGGACATATGCCATCATACATTGGTTCAAACTCCCAGATTGTACAACACCAAGAGTAAACCTTAAGTAAGGTAAACTATGGACTTTAGGTGATTACAATGTGTTTACATAGGTTCACCAATATACGTATATGTATATATATACAAAGTGGTGTACAAATATACCACTTTGACGAGTCTGTCAGTTATAGAAGAGGCATGAATATGGGGGGACAGGAGAGTGTACTGGAAATTTCTGTACTTTTCTCTCAATTTCTTGTCAATTTAAAATGTTCTAAAGAAACTGAACCTTACAAAAGTTGTCAGAGAGTTAGAGACTCACTTTGGGAGGTAGGCAATAGAGAGACATGGCAATTTCTATGGCATGGAGGAGGGGTTTTAGGAAAATTAACAGGCTCCAGGATGAGTAGAGAGAATGGGGGACTAGTCAGTTGACAAGAACGGTGACTCAGGAAGGGGGAATGCGGATTAGGGTAAGATTTATGTGGACACAGAAGGGGGGAAATAAAGAGAAGTGAGTGAATCCTAGTCATTGCATTAGTGACAAGAACTTAAAAATACTGATTACAGAAAATAGTGAAGAATTATAACGTGTTTCTAATAAATGGATATTAAGTGAAATAACTCTAAAATTTTCTACAAAAATTTGAAATATTTAAATAGCTACAAAATAAAAAGAGCCATTTGAAGAGAAGGAAGGGGCAGTTGAATTTGATCTTGGGCATGTTAATTAGAGGTAACACAGGATATCCAAGCATTTTAAGTATTTCACTGAGAGGTAAGAGTTGAATTTCTAAAAATGGAT
Source organism: Mellivora capensis (assembly GCA_004024625.1). NCBI lineage: Eukaryota > Metazoa > Chordata > Mammalia > Carnivora > Mustelidae > Mellivora > Mellivora capensis. Next base: position 54,347 of record PISX010011754.1, read on the forward strand.
GAATTCAGACTTAACTCAGAGAAAAATTGCAAGAAAATAAAAGATAAACTTTTTTAATGTTTTTAGTTATTCCTCTAACATTTGTCAGTTAAATCAGGTTTATTTAAAATAACAGAAAGATGAAAACAGGCAGTATTTTTGGTAAGGTTTAGCTCAGAATTATATTAATAAGAAGCATCAACATATTTCAGACTGTTATCTCTGAAAACGAATCAAAATATACAATTTAACACCTGCCTTGTGTTATTTTTTGTAACAGAACCAGAGGTTTTGAATTCCCCAAACAACAACAAAATGCAAAATGAAAGCGTAACACCCAATGCCTCCTGCTTTGAATTAGAATTCAATGTACATTTCTTCTAGTTATAATTTTCTTGTCTATCATTCCCCAGATCCCAAATTAGACTTATTTGGCACCATGCCAGAGGATGGGTCTTTAAATCATAATGACACTCAGCTTTTTACATACAGCAGTATTGATGCTAGGAACAGCAAAGCTGGGCAGTGCTAGAATGGAATGGGTGACAGATGTAGTTCCAATTCTGGCAGAGTGACTTAAAAAAAAAAAAAAGCCCTCAACTTTAAATACTGTTTAAAGAAATTAGATACACATTAACCATCAGTAGGGAGGAGGGAGCAAGTGTGAGGCAGATAACACCAAGTTAGAATATTTTGTGGAGGACCCATCAAATGCTGTGCTTTTTAAAAAAATTCTGTAATACCAGTTTTATTATAGTTAAATACTTCAAACACTTTGCAAAAAGGAGCTAACAGTTGACCTTACAAATTTGAATTGTGGATTAAGATCATCCATAGGTTTTTAATAATAAAAATCTCATAGAACTACTCCACACTCAAAAAAAAAAATCTTCCCCTCTGTTCAGATTAAACCAGATGTCGAGATGAAATAAAGTGCCCTTAAAACAAAGTGTTGATATATGCTAGAGCTATCAGCAACTGTAAAAAGGGAATATGAGAGACTGGTGTCTCACTTTTTTAGAAAAATTTAAAAATTAATGATTTTACCGAAAAGATGATTTCAGATTTCACAACAGCCTCATAACTAAACAATATTTAAATAACAGTCTACATACAATAGTCTACATACAATTAATATTTCATTTGACATTAAAATTCTTTTTTTTTTAAGATTTTATTTATTTATTTGACAGACAGAGATTACAAGTAGGCAAGAGAGGCAGGCAAGGAGAGAGAGGAGGAAGCAGGCTCTCCACAGAGCAGAGAGCCCGATGTGGGGCTTGATCCCAGGACCCTGGGATCATGACCTTAGCCAAAAGCAGAGGCTTTAACCCACTGAGCCACCCAGGTGCCCCTGACATTAACATTCTTATCAGCTTAATTATTCTTTATAATTTTTAAAAAACTAGTATATACAAGTATGCATGTTTATGGCAATATAAATCCTCCCAAAAATGAATTTAGTGTACAGATTTTCTGTGGTATCGATAAACATATTTGTGCTATTAAGTACATAGCCAAATCATACAAACATTTACCATAAAAACAAATAGGGGAGAGTGGCCTTCTGCCATGGGTGTATCCCAGTGTGCCTTGATGACAAAACAGATTTAAAAAATTCTTCTAAGGTCATCCTAGGAAGGTTTACCATTATGATAAAAAGGTTAATAGGGTATCTCCAAGAAACACAGTACAGGGAAAGGGAAGGGTTTTTATTTGCTCTTGATTTTTAACCATATTTTTTTTAAAGATTTTATTTATCTATTTGACAGACAGAGATCACAGGTAGGCAGAGAGGCAGGCAGGGAGAGAGGGAGAAGTGGCTCCCTCCTGAGCGGAGAGCCCAATGAAGGGCTCGATCCCAGGACCCTGAGATCATGACCTGAGCTGAAGGCAGAGGCTTAACCCACTGAGCCACCCAGGTGCCCTTTTAACCATATTTTTAAGCTTATTTCAGGGAGTGTTATTGTCCATAAAATGTGTACAAGTCACATAAGTCCTAGATTGGGCCTTCCAGAAAACAGTTTTTTGGACTCAGGAGAAGACTCGTAATGTCATAATGATAAAGTCTGGACCCAAAATACTTTCCAAATGCTGTATCACTTGCCATTGAAAAGGAGACTTCAGAATCATGGGAAAATATTCAGGATCAAATAATATATCAGTGTAACAATACAGCAGGTACGAGGTTGACTCAGATAAACTACACTGTGGAGAATCACTCTGGTACAAATTCTTGATTTGTACATCTTGTACATGGTTGTACATCCTGATTTGACTTCTAGGTTGTTTTGAAATTGTTTTCAAAATTCCTCACCAGGATAACAGAAGGCTGTTGCCTCATTCTGTAAGCACAATCTCTACAAGTCCTACCAAAGATGTAGGGAAAGTGATGCCAAAAATGGGAATAAAAGAGGTACAATGTGGCCAATAAAGTATGCCTGATTAAACCTGATACCTACCATCAAGGGTGAATAAGCAAAAATCCCTCAGGGAAGTTCTGGAAAACTATGCAAAACACATGTATCAGACTCTCCCCACCCAGGGGGCAAGGGAGCTGTGTGATATTTATACAACTCCCAAAAGTCATTTAAATAGGGTTTCTAGAAGAGGATGTTAATTCTTGAACTTGCTGCACTCACATAGGAGGCACGACTGTCCTAGATGTACAAGTCATGGCAATTGGAAAGTGGCTGGACTACATTAAAAAGTCTGGGGAATACAGATAGAGCACTGAAATCTCTACTAAATCTTCCAAAGGGAATAGAAAATATCCCTATGCTTTTGCTCAGTCTTTGCTGTTCTTCAATTCTTGGAAAAAATCAGAAAACAGAAACAACATATGAATATGGCCTGATTTAATTTCACTGAACTTTAAAGCATGAAATATATGAAGCCAATTCTCTATAGAATAAATCAGGCAAATATAGCATAACTTCTTCATGGTTTCTTTTCTCATGGAGCCTAAGATTCCATATCGAGATTGACAACGCTTAGCCCAAGAAATCGTGTTTTAATTCACAACAATTGTCCTTTCCCAAGATCATAAAAATACATGACTCACTTGATGAGAAAAAAAAAAAAATGTGTGTGTGTGTATAGGGGGTGAATTCTATAAGATTATTCTAAAAATAATTATTTTTCTTTATTTTCTGAATGAAAAATGCACAGACTTTAAGTATACAGTCCGTTTCGACAAATATATACATTTATGTAACAACCCCTCTCATCGAAGCATAAAATATTACTACCACCTCAGAGAGCTTTCTTGTAATCCTTCCTTTCCCTTCCCTGCACTCACTGTTCTGAGTTCTATCACCTTATTTCAATTTTGCTTGTTCTAGGACTTGATAAATGGAGTTAGATTGTATGGGTTCTTTTGTTCATTGTACTGAGACTCATCATATTTTTGCATGTTTCAGTATTTCATGCCTTTTTTCATTCCTCAGAATTCAACTGAGTAAATATACCAATATTAGCTTATCCATTGTCATGCCGTGGGCATTTAAGATATTTTCAGCCTCGGTATTATGAATAAAAGCTGCTTTGAACATTTCTGTCAAATCTTTGGTGGGCATATGATTTTCTTCTCTCAGGTAAATATTTAACAATGAAATGGCTGAGCCACAGAATAGTTGTGTATGTGGTATATGTGTGTGTGTACGTGTGTATATACGTACACACACACACACACACACACACACACACAATGGAATACTATTCAGCCATCAAAAAGCTGAAATCTTGCCATGTGCAACAATGTGGAGGGAACTAGAGCGTATTATGCTAAGCAAAGTAAGTCAATCAGAGAAAGATAATTATCATATGATCTTATTTATATGTGGAATTTAAGAAACAAGACAGGATCATAGGGTAAGGGAAGGAAAAATAAAAGAAGATGAAATTAGAGAGGAAGACAACCCATAAGAGACTCTTAATCATAGGAAACAAACTGAGGGTTGCTGGAAGGGAGAAGGGTGAGGGGATGGGGTAACTGGGTGATGGATATCAAGGAGGACTCATATGTAATGAGCACTGGGTATTATATAAGACTGATGAATCACTGAACTCTACCTCTGAAACTAATAATACTGGGAAGGTCAGAGATATGTCCTGGCAGTGCTCCACAAAAGCTGGATCAAACCAGACAGACCCAACATGGCAAATACCATGACAGGAACCCCTTGACCAAATCAGAAGGAAAAGGCATGAAACCCTGTTCCCAGCCCCAAGTAATGAATATTCCACCCCTAGTTAGTAAAAACCCTGGGACCCATTCTGTTTGGGGCACTTGAGTTTCTCTCAAGCTGCCCACTCACCCCTCTTGTGAATGTACTCAATAAATTCTGTTCACTGTGCTTTCTGGTCTCTTGCCTGAATTCTTTTATGCAAGAAGATGAAGAGCCAAAGTCATATCACCCCAGGTGGTAACATTTCTTCTAGGTTCTCTGCCTAGTCTAATAGTTAAATTGATATAAGACCTTAAATATCATCTTAGTTGTTGGGTCCCCCAATAATGGGTCCATGGTCAAAGGAGTGAGACTGATACAAAGCAAAGGTCAAGCAAAGCTTTATTTCACGCCAAGCATCAAGAATCAAACTGACCATCAAACAGACCAGTCAGGGCCGCCCCTTACAGAGAGGGCAATGACCCCTCCCTGCCTTACAGACTAGCTTTTATAGAACAAAGTCCATGTGGTTGGGCCTAGCCACACAGAGTGGCCAATTGAATTACAATTCACCCCATAGTAGCTATTTGAACTAGCCTATCACCTTGGTCAGAATTGGCACCCAAAAGGTGGGGCCCACACTCCTTGGTAGCAGAGAGACAGTATGCGTGCTTTACTGATTGGATGTCTCCACCTGACCCGACTCATCCCTGCATTCGGGCTGTTATCTCAACCTGACCTGACCCACCCTTGTATTTGGGCTTTATTACCTGGGACTGGTTTCCTGGACTTGCTTTTAAGTAAGTTCCCCTGGTGGGGGAGGGGGGGCAGGGTCAATTTAAGGTTTACTGCATAAACAACAAAATGGTTGTTCAACCGGGGTGGGGCTGCTCTGGCTGAATAGGCACTTACAAAGTGAAGACAAAAGATGTTTGAGGTAGGGAATTAGTTGTGGGAGGTTACCAGGAAAAGCAGGTAAAAAAGGATTAAGATCTGCGTGGTTCAGTAGGTTAAAGCCTCTGCCTTGGGCTCAGGTCATGGTCTCAGGGTCCTGGGATCGAGCCCTGCATTGGTCTCTCTCTGCTTGGCAGGGAGTCTGCTTCCCCCTCTCTCTGCCTGCCTCTCTGCCTACTTGTGATCTCTGTCTGTCAAATAAAAAAAATCTTTAAAAAAAAAAAGATTGTTTTGTAGATTTAAAGTCTTATCTTTTCCATTGATAAGAATTTCTAGAGATGTAGAGTAATCACCTTTTTCCTGGAATAACAAAGGGCACACCCAATGACAATGGATATTTCTTATTCACATAAATGTCTCTTGGATAAAAGGGTAACTTCTGTTTGGTTTTCAGAGATTCTCCAGTGTTTGCAATTTCTTAAAAAATAATCAGCCTAAAATAATCTTTATGCCAAAGAGACATTTCCTGGTGGCAAATTCTGCTCCCTACATAATTGTGAATTATATCTTCCAGTGAGAATGGGCTCCTGTATCTTACTCTAATGATTATTGACTTTTGTTCTATCAGCCAATTACAATACCAATGAATCATCTTGATCTTGGTTTAATGCTTCCTAAGTAAGGGTCTATATTAGGTTATTCCCTTTGCTCTAGGGTATCTTTAACTCAGATGCCCAATTCTCTTTTCCCTACAGGAAGCAGCAGCTAAAATTTCTTTCTTTCATCTACTCAACTGTTGTTTTATCCTTGGACTACTTGTAGTCTGTCCCATTGTTAGATTAAGGGCTGCAAAAGACTTGAGGGTTGTTATGCATGGATCTGAGAGTTACTCTTTATGAAGCTCTCTCATTTTTATGATATTGCCACCAGTTTTCCAGCTGATTTTCAATCCCATGCTCCAACCACTGAATTCTCAGGTCATAAAACTACAGCTTTATGTTTGAGCTCTATTCACAACATGTCATATTAATGTGACTTTGAGACAGGGAAAACTGAAAAGGCCCCATAAAACCTGCCTTTTTACTGTCTCTATACTTACTAGGCCTACACCCTCACCCCACACATGTCTCATGGTGCAGATAATGCATGTTCTCTTTGTGGAAGTTCAAGAAGCAAATGATTTCTTTGGAGTCATCCAGCACAATAGATAACATCTAAGGAGGACAGGATGGGTTCATCATCAACGTTTTCCAAGACCACTGGCACACCAAGACCTTTGGCTACAGGGCACAAGTGATTTATGAAAAACACTTAAAAACTCATCTTTGTTCCTCGGTTACTGAGAAGACATATTACAGAACCATGGTCCTCAGTAAAAACTTGGGGCCCTACTCTTCTTTCCTTTCAGAGTCTCCCAGATGCTCTATTCATATCTACACTCTCTATATATCTTTAATAAACTCTGCTTTCACTTCCTCTCAGTTTGTGTTTGATTTGTATCCTGCACAAAGCCACAGACCCCCTTCCCTGGTCTTGCGGTGCCCCTCTCTGTGTCCTCAAACTCAGCCAGCCTATGTCAGCTTTTACCCAATATTTCTTTCTTCTTCTCAGTGAGTGAATTCCCAACCATTTCTGCCTAATTTTTGTCCCTCTCCAGTGTCTCTAAGGAACTGTGTGTGTGTGTATGTGTGTTTTACATATACTTTGTTCAAAATAGATAATAAGTTTTGATGGGAAAGTTAGTTCAGTGTAAGTATTACTGTACATCAGAGATTTGATGTTGTTGTTCTTTGCATGTATTTTTATTTTTCCTTTAGTTTGTGTGTGCTGTGTGTGTAGTTTCAAAATGCATAACCATGGTAAAGGTACTACATAGAGCATTAGGATAAATCTCTACAAATATATATTAATTCAGCATTTGCTTATCCACATTCAACAGAATTATCAGTAGAACACATTAGTTTTTCACTGGAATTTATTGCTACAATCAATAGTCTAAATATAAGTCATTGTTGATGATAACAAGTATAGCAGAGGAGGATTCTACCAACAATTGGCTTTTTGAACACAAAAGACATGCATAAACATTCACCCATTTGGGATTCATGTTAGGAAAACAGAATAAGTGAATATAAATTATTGAATATCCATTTTTCAGCTGAGCAATGATGTATGTGACCTACGAATTAAAGAAAAAGAAGTCTGTTACACACAGAAAGGGAAATAGGCATGTGCTCACCTTGTTGGAAGTTCAAGCTATCTAATTATGTAGGCAGTTTAAAAAATATACGGTCAAAACTTACCACTATGAGAAATAACAATGCATCTACTACAGTATAATATAAAGGTGAAATGAAGTATATAAGATAGTGGCTATGATGTCTGGATAGAAAAAATATATGTACATTAGGAAAGGAATTCACAAGGAAAACAAATGTGTGAGGCACAAAACATGTTATTTACTTAGGGATCCAATCAGTTTAGAATCAACTATTCTTCTGTACTCAGGCAGCCTCTAAATTCATATCTTTTTAAAAAATCCTACCTATTTCCCAAAAAGATTTTTCTCCAAAGGATTTGTCTCTAAAGGAGTTATCAATTTCATTATATAAACTACAAAGGATATTATCATTTCCATAAAATAAATATACTGAAATTTATTCTCATTTGGAGCTTAAAGTACATTCTATCAAAAGGCTATTCAAATTCAAAAGTTCATTTATTATTGGTAAAAAATCAAATTATCATATTATTTTCTAACCATCTATCTAAGAAGAAAATACTAGAACTCTTTTGAAGACAACAATCTCAGGAATAGACTGTCTATTCATTATTATCTCTAAAGTATATTTGTGGAGAAACTCTTCTGCTCTCACATCTATTTCAAAGTTGATACTAGCCAAAGACTATGTATTGTAGTCCCTCTGTATTCATGGTTTCAGTTTCTGTGGTTTCAGCTACCCATGGTCAACCAGTCTGGAAACAGATGAGTCTTTTTCTGAGTTTCATCAGAAAGTCGATTGTAGCCTAATGTTAGGTCACAATGCCTATCACTTCATCTCATCACATAGACATTTTATCATCTCACATCATCACAAAGAGAACAAGGGTAAATACAACACAATAAGATATTTTGAGAGTGAGAACATGTTCACATAACCTTTATTACAGTATATTGTCATAATTGTTCTGTTTTATTATTAGTTATTTTTGCTGATCTCTTACTATGCTTAATTTCTAAACTAAACCTTATCATGGGTATGTAGGTACGTGGGCATGTAGGTATGTAGGTACATAGGTATATATATATATATTTTTTTTTTTTTCTATACCTACATATGGACAAGGGAGGACTACTATAATTAAACCTCAAAATACTCAATCCACACAGACCAGACACATTGGGATTCCATTGATATTTAAGAGTTCCTTTCAGAAAGGCCAATAGTCACAAAGCTTTGATTACAGTACTTTGCTTTCCCTCCATGTCAATTTAGATTCCAAGGATCAGTGGTGTCATTAACATAAATTTGCATACAAGTAAAGATTACATAAATGTCACCGCAAAGTTAGTACAGAGCAAACAGAGAAATAAATGAGTTCTGAACTGAAACTTCTTTCAACACCCTTTTAATTAGTAACAGGTTCTAACCTGGCACATGAATTCCTTTAATAAAAATTTTCAACTAGATGTTTCATCTCCTTCAACATGGAATATACCTATGTATGTAGAGAACTCCTAAGCACACTCTCAACATTTGGGGATTTCAAATGTCTTTTTCACTCTCTCCAATTTTCTCCATTAACCAGTACAGGGAATGCAGTATTATATGATGATTGTGTAGGATATTGTCCTAATTACAAAAATAAGTTATAGATTTACAGTAATGTAATTTCTGCCTTGACATATCAGCATATCCAAGACTTTTATTCATTGAACTTGCCTATAATGGCAGTCCCATTCTTTGCTTTCTTACTTTGGCTTCTTGCTGAACTTATCTTCTGGTCTTGATTCCCATTCAGATAGAAAAGACTCCCAACAATAATATACCAAAACTCTTTCCCATATTCACTATTATTTAAAATTATCCTAGAAGATCTAGCAGTTAAAATTAATCCACTCGAATTTTAAAGAATGTTTTCTTATATATGTAATCCTCAGGATGATTTCAACTTCCATTTTGGATTTTCGTAGTACTATTGAAATTTCAGTTATAACTAGGGAAAT
>PISX010011755.1:0-63592 GCA_004024625.1 Mellivora capensis
GGTTGGGGGAGCCTGGTGGTGGGTATTGTGAAAGGCACGCATTGCATGGAGCACTGGGTGTGGTGTAAAACTACGAATTCTGTTACGCTGAAAAGAAATTTAAAAAAATAAATAAAATAAATTACAAAGAGAGAGAAAAGAAAATGTCTTGTGTTAGTTTGTATCCTCTAAGAAGCAGATGTTAAGAAGAAACTAAATATGCAAAAACTTTATTATGGGGAAATACCTGTGACAGAAATTGAGGAGGGGTTTGGGGTGGGGATGGGAAGTGTGGGCAAACCACAATGCAAGTCTTACTCAGAGGGTAGTAGGGGTTGAAAACATCCTGAAATGCTGTGCAGTCCTTGCAAGTTTTTGCAAGGCTACTGGGGAGTCCTAGAGCCAACAGTGGCTGGTGGAGGTGCCCTGCATGTCCCAGAGCCATCCTGCCTTAGAATCCTTGCTGTACTGTCATTGGTTAGGAGCAGTGTGTGAAATTCAACAATGAATTTCAGAGCTCGGCAGCTAAAGCCCTTGGGTCAATGACGTTCTCTGTAGTTGGCTCGTCATCGTGTTCAATAACTATTAATTCAGTAACCAATTAACAGAGCAACAAGACACGAGTACCACGCTCAGCATGCACAGAAAGTTCGCATGCTTAGAATGCAAAAACTGTAAAGACTGCATGCGTGCATTTGCCAAGTTCAAGATGTAATGGGGAAGGCAAGCATGGAAATACGCACACTACATGAATGTGGTTAGTGTAACACAACCCAGAGGCTATAGGAACACAGAGGAGTAAATTCTACTGGCAAAGTCAGAGATAGAACTGCAGAAGTAAAAAGTAAGATATGCCATAACTCAAATAAATAAAATAAAATCTTTAAAAAAAAGAAAAAAAGATATGCCGTAAGTAGTCACCAGGGATTCGTTCCCCAGGCAGGGATTCCAGGCAGAATGAAATCAGCAATGAGTGATAGGCTATTATTACTTATCTCAAATATTTTCTGCCCCTCCCTGTCTCATCAATGTTAAACTTGACCACATGGAATGTGAACAGAAATGGCATGTAGCGCTTCTGGGGGAAGCGTTTGTAGCCAGCCGGTGGTTTGCTATGCTTTCTATTTTCTCTGGCTAGAAAGGCCGCTCCGTCATCCGGCCTTCCAGAGTGAAGAAGACGTAAATCAGAGCTGCAGCTGACCCATGAGGAACACGGAGCCTGAGTGACAAATAAACCTTTGTTTTTATAACTCGTTGAGATTTGTGACCACAGCAGAACCCAGCACTCCAGCCTCCTCTGACTAATACGGCATGCAGACAGAAGGCACAGAGACGGAGAGTATCAGGTTTTCGGGGAATTCACTTCCCGCACCGTTGTGGCTGGAGTGTAGGCTCTTGGATGGGAACTGACTGAGGTGGGGTAGAACCGAGTCTTTTTGGCAAGTTAAAGATATGGTAAATAATCCACAGGCAATGGAGTCCCACTGAGACTTTTTAACTGGAGAAGAAACATGAGCAAATCTGGCTTATAAAGGGAGGTTAAGAAGCCTATGTAGCTGTTTTTGCAATTATCCAGAGTCTGTGGGCTTGTTGAGTGAGGCACAGTGCCTAGAGGAAGGAGGTGGCCTCCAGTGACCTCCAGCAGGTAAAGTGTGCTCAGGGAGGGGTGCAAATGAGGGAGAAGGGCATCCCAGTTCATGGAAGGAAGAGCAGCTCTCAGGAGAGCAAATGATGTGTTGGACTTTGGAAACATTGAATCTGAAATTCCTTCAGGACATCCATGTGACAGCATCTGGTAGGTTCTTGGGAATATATATTTGGAGTTTAGATAGCACTGAATTGAGTCACTTTAATAGCTGAATCTTAAAGACTTTTAATCTCCTCTTCCCCCTTCCCACATGGCCACTGTAAATAAATGTGGCCCATAAAAGAAATGAGGGAAATTCATTAATACCCACAAAGTTGGACCTGGGGTCCTTTTCAGACTGTAGGGTCCCAGCACAAGCTTTCCAACACTCATTGGCCTCATATATGAAATTTGTGCTAGCTTTTTCTTTTCTTTCTTTCTTTTTTTTTTTTTTTTTTTAATTTGACAGACAGATCACAAGCAGGCAGAGAGAGAGGGGGAAGCAGGCTCCCCGCAGAGCAGAGAGCCCCATGTAGGGCTTGATCCCAGTACCCTGGGATCATGACCTGAGCCGAAGGCAGAGGCTTTAACCCACTGAGCCACCCAGGTGCCCCTCTTTTATTAATCCGGATGCAAAGAGATGATTTAATTTTAATCCACACTGTGATCGTCGATCCTTGAAAGTCCTCTTCTGTATTTCTTAAAATTTTCTTTTATGTACTTTCTCTGCTGCTAGCCCCCAGTTTCCCACATCAACTATTCCAATTTGTTTAATGTATACATTTTTATTTGTATGTATTCTCACAAAATGTGCATGGTGGGCAAGGGACTCACGATTTTTTATTTGGGTACGTGGTATCGTGTTATAGTTCACTGTGATTCACGCTTGACTCTCCCTGGCAGCAGTTTTCCTGTCTACTTTTGTTGGTGTCATCCAGATTGATTCCTATTTCTTACCATCACAGTGATGCTGCAGTGAACATCTCCACACATTTACCTCCTACTCTTTTGCAGCAATTTTTCTGGAATACATATATAGAAGCAAATAATAGGTAATACCCGTATTCTTCACTGACTTAACAGTTTGGCTCCAGAATGGCTGCACCAGTCTACCTGCCATTCACTGGTGCAGGAGCGTTCATGATCCCTGTATCTCCAACAATATCGGTATCATGAAGATTTCTAACTTCTGCCAATGTAGAAAGCATAAGCTAACGTCTCAGAATTTTTTGAATCTTAATTCCAATGTAGTTAACCTGCGGTGTTACACTTGTTTCAGGCATACAATATATTCAACCATTCCATGTGTTACTCAGTGCTCATCAAGATAAACCTACTTTTAATCATCACCTATTTGACCCACCAGCCCACCCACTTCCTCTCTGGTAACCATCTATTTGTTCCATATAGTTAAGAGTATGGTTTTCGGTTTGTCTCTCTCTCTTTTTTTTCCCCTTTGTTCATTTGTTTGGTTTCTTAAATTCCACATATGAGTGAAATCACATAGTATTTGTCTTTCTCTGACTATCTTATTTTGCTTAACATTATACGCTCAGCTCCATCCATGCATTCCAAATGCAAGGTTTCATTCTTTTTTATGGCTAAATACTATTCTGTTGTATATACCATATATATATATATATATATATATATATATATATATGATATATACACATATACCACATCTTCTTTATTCATTCATCAAGTGATGGACATTTGGCCTGCTTCTGTGTCTTGCCTATTGTAAATAATGCTGTAATAAATATAAGGGTGCATGTATCCCTTTGAATTAATGTCTTTGTATTTTGGTGTAAATACCTAGTAGTAAAATTACTAGGTTATAGCATAGTTATATTTTTAATTTTTTGAGGAACCTCCATACCATCTTCAGAGTGGCTGCATCAATTTGCATTCCCACTAACAGTGCACAAGTGTTCCTTTTTCTCCACATCCTCGCCAACACCTGTTGTTTCTTGTGTTTTTTGATTTAGCCATTCTGACAGGTGTGAAGTGATATCATTGTGGTTTTGATTTGCATTTCCCTGATGATGAGTGATGAGAATCTTAACATGTGTCTGGTGGCCATCTGCATATTTTCTTCAGAGAAATGTCTGTTCATGTCTTCTGCCTATTTTTAATTGAATTATTTGATGCTTGATGTTGAGTTATATAAGTTCTTTATAGATGTGGGGTACTAGCCCTTTATCTGATATGTCATTTGCAAATATGTTCTCCCATTCTACAGGTTGCCTTTTAGTTCTGTTGACTGTTCCTTTACTGTGCAGAAGGATTTTTACCTTGATAGAGCCCCAATAGTTCATTTTTGCTTTTTTAAAAAATTTTATTTATTTAGGGGTGCCTGGGTGGCTCAGTGGGTTAAGTTTCTGCCTTTGGCCCAGGTCATGATCTCAGGGTCCTGGGATCAAGTCCCACATCAGGCTCTCTGCTCAGCAGGGAGCCTGCTTCCCCTTCTCTCTCTGCCTGCCTCTCTGCCTACTGGTGATCTCTCTCCCTCTGTTAAATAAATAAAATCTTCTAAAAAAAAGATTTTATTTATTTATTTGACAGAGAGAGAGATCACCAATAGGCAGAGAGGCAGAAGCAGGCTCCCTGCCAAGCAGAGAGCCTGATGCGGGGCTCGATCCCAGGACCCTGAGATCATGACCTGAGCCGAAGGCAGGGGCTTAACCCACTGAGCCACCCAGGTGCCTCATTTCTGCTTTTGTTTGCTTTGCCTTTGGAGACATGTCTAGCAAGAAGCTGCTGAGGCTGTGGTCCAAGAGGTTGCTGCCTGTGTTCTCCTCTAGGATTTTGATGAATTCCTGATTCACATTTACATCTCTCATCCATTTTGAGTTTATCTTTGTGTGTGGTGTAGAAAAATGGTCCAGTTTCATTTTTCTGTGCATAGCTGTCCAATTTTCCCAACACCATTTGTTGAAGAGACCGTCCTTTTTCCATTGGCATTCTTTCCTACTTTGTCAAAGATTAGTTGACCATAGAGTTGAAGGTCCATTTCTGGGTTCTCTGTTCTGTTCCTTTCATCTATGTGTCTTTAACTGTAGTGCTTAGAGGCTAAAATTTCCTCTAGTGTGTTTGCTTTTGTCTCCTCTCTTTGTCTTTGGGTTTTCTTGGACCCCTTCTTAAATGGAGTTGGAGACTGCAGTTGTTTCAGGAGTCCTATTTTTATGATTTCCTTTTTGATGTGGTAGCATGGTTTGGTGGGAAGGAGAAGCATTCTATAACTATAATGTTTTGGTCTTTTAATGAACCTGCACTCCTGAACTGTGACCTTCACAAATGCTTCTCAACTTCCCTCCCCCTACTGTCCTTAAGACCGTAAGTAAGACAGGAAATCTAGAGGATAGAATTTGTATTTTCCTTCCCCCTACATTGGTTAGGCTCTGGTAAAACCCATGTTGTTTAGGCTCAGTCAGAATAGTTTTCCTTGAGGACATGTCTTTGTCAGGAGAACAGAATTCTCTCCATGTGTTTCAAAACATCAACTGCCCATCAACTGCCAGAAGCATGAAGGAGGTTTTCTCCTATCTCTACTATGAGAACCTGCTGGAATTTCTGGAAGCAAACTTAAGGATGGGTTTCCAGGTATTCTCACACTCAAGTTTTCTCATGGTCACATTCCAGTATACCAGCTGCTGATTGCACAGAAGCTTCTTCTCCCAGGAGGCTCCCAGTGAGTGTGTATATCTATCTGGATATCTCCCCAGTGGGGAGATTCTAGTTTACCATGAGACCTCAATTCTCTGACCGATCTAAGAAAATTTGTTGACTTTTTGTTTGTTCAGCTCTCTTTCTTATTCTGAGGACAGGAGTTATGCCTTCTAACACCTTATATATTGGACTGGAAGCCAGAAGTTGCTTGTCACTTGATATCATAAATATCTTTTCTTATTTATTCATATTTCAAGTATCCATAGTTACCCTTCATGAAACATAAATTCTTGATTTGTCTATTGAAACATCACTATGATCTTTGCCTTTGGGCTTCTCCTTTTAAAATTTTGTTCAAGAAAACTTTTTCTGTCTCTAGTTGAAAAGATATTCTTCTATACTTTTTTCTACCGACTTGTAAGTTTTACCTTTAACACTAGGGTCTTTAATTCATCTGGAAACCACCTTTTCATTTGGTGTTAAGGAATGATTAAGTTTTATTTTTCTCCATATAATGAACCACTTTTCCCAATAGAATCTATGAAACAACTCATTCTTTTCCATTTGATTTATGCTATATTAAGTTCCCACTTATACAACCTCCCTTCTCCTAGGTCTTTATTCAATTCCATTGGTCTACTTGTCTGTTCCTGTGCCAGTACCGCAGGGTTTTAATACTATGTCAATATATAGTAGGACAAATCCCTCTTCTTTATTCTTCTTCTTTTTTCTTAAGATAAATACATTATTCAAAAAATGTACCCTTGAATTTCTCCTGGGTTTATCTTCCTTGTTTCTCCCATCTGTAATAAAAAAGGTATACAAAGATCTCTTAAGGCAGTGTTTCAAATAAGCAAACAAACCCTTTCCTTTGTACTTAAGAACACAGCTATTAGTTCAGGGTTGTTGGGACCTGTACTGCGTTACGAGTCTGTCACTCCCTCTCTTATGGCCCCCCTCATAGCCAGGGTGTACACTGTTGACAAAGCTGACTGAGGTAGCTGGTAGTAAGGAGAAGACCTTCTGTTGGGGACCACTTCTTAGACTCATAGGCACCATTCTCTACAAAAAGCTAGCCAGCCTAGAAAGACTCTACTCGGAGCCATCAAATGTAACTAGTTTGTTTTCTAGATGAAGGTACTGAGGGCCAAAGGGGGGAGGCTGTGCACCATGACTTAGCAGCTTCATCATCACAGACCAAGAACCAGACCTTCTTCTTGATTCTTAGTTCATTATTAGTTCATCTTAGTTCATTATTTCAACCGCTTGCTATACCACATGGCTTCCTTCAGCCAACAGGGCAGATAGAGTTTCAATGTGGTGAATTCTGAGGAAGATCCAAAAATATGTATGCTGTTCATTTTATATATGTCTGATGGATGGATGGGAATGCAACACGTTCCTTGGTGAGTCATCAAACATAAATCAGGATCTTCCCGTCTCATGCTGGAATTTCTTTTCTTGTTTACTGACAAATTCAGGCATCTTGGGTTTCAGTAATTAAGTAAAATTAAGGTGGATTTTTCAAGGTCTTTACTGCAAATATTTTGAGGATAGCAAAGCTCTGACAGCAGGAAAGGGACTGAATTAGAAGCTGCAGTGACCTAATTGCCCTGCCATTGACAAATGACTAATTGATTCTGTATACACAGCTGCTAGAACCAAGCATGGAGACAAGGCTGGCCCATATTGTTCATATAAACCATGTATCATTAAAAGTTAATGTGTGATTTCCTAACCTTGAGAGCATACTCTTGGATAACAGTTATTTATCAATTGGTAGTTGCAACAGAAAATAGCAATCATATTGCTCTCTATTAAGGAAGAAAAATAGTTTACCAATAACTAACTGCACATCAAGATAATGTATATTTATAATAAGTAATATTAGATTATTTTAATGTCTTATGATTCCTCTACCCTAAGAAAAGAGCCAGCTATGTTTTTCAGTTTTCCTTGTTATAGGAATACAAATTTTAGACAGTATCAAACAGTATTGGTAACAAGTATTTTATGATTTAATTTTAGATTTGTGTGTGTGTTTTTGAATGCTGCTTACAGTTTCCTAAGATAATTGTTTTGCAACTGTGTTGGAACTAACCACTACCACAGGCTGGACTGCAGAGCTGACTTTGGCTAAACAAAGAAGTCGGCCTCAGGCAACCTTTCCTTTTAGTCAGACAGCTTTTCAAGTAAGTAGACACAAAATCAGTGCATTTCATTTTTGTCAGTTTAGAGGAAGTGAAACTAAGCAGAGTAACTATTATAGGACTTATAAGGCAATGTGTATTGTGGTCCCATAAAGAATAGTTTGATGATTTTTCTTTAGTCTAAAGCTGTTCCATGAGAAAAGTCTTCAAATGTAAATCCTGTTATTAAGGATGTAGCAAAATCTCTGTACTGAGATCTTCATTACAGCATTCTTTTAATTCCAATGAATCATTACAAATATCCAGCCATACGAAACATATTATTATTCATTAATATATTTTAAGCAGCTACATAAAATGTTGTTCCTAAATACAAATAACGACATAAGGAAATATTTATGTTGAACAAGTAAAGACATTTGAATACAAAACTCCCCCACTAAAAAGAGATTCTATTAAGAGCAGATTCAACATATAATGAATTTTTATTATGAAAGAGGTGGCCAATGTGTTTGTTTTGTGTGTATATTTACATAAAGATAATCCTTAGAAGAAAATGCCTTGTTTTATATCATCTGGATTGTGAATTTGTGAACTATTTCAAATTATTTCTCTCTATAGATTTCTGAAATTCAAGTTAATTACAATTGATATGTATTACTTTTACAACCAAGATAAAAATGAGAATTTTTTTTCATTTGCTTGTTTATTCTTTATATTTTTTATTAACATATAATGTATTATTTGTTTCAGGGGGTTCAGGTCTGTGATTCATCAGTCTTACACAATTCACAGCACTCACCATAGCACATACCCTCCCCTAAGTATATCACCCAGCCACTCCATCCCTCTCCCCTACAGCAGCCCTCAGTTTGTTTCCTGAGATTAAGGGTCTCTTATGGTTTGTCTCCCTCTCTGGTTTTGTCTTGTTTTATTTTTCCCTTCCTTCCCCTATGATTCTCTGTCTTTTTTCTCAAATTCCTCATATCAGTGAGATCATATGATAATTATCTTTCTCTGATTGACTTATTTCACTTAGCATAATACCCTCTAGCTCCAACCATGTTGTTGTAAATGGCAAGATTTCAGGTTTTTGATGGCTGCATAATATTCCAGTGTGTGTGTGTGTGTGTGTGTGTGTGTGTGTGTGTGTGTGTATCACATCTTCTTCTTTATCCATTCATCTGTTGATGAGCATCTAGGCTCTTTATAGCTTGGCTATTGTGGACATAGCTGCTATAAATATTTGGGTGCACGTGCCCCTTCAGATCACTACGTTTGTATCTTGAGGGTAAATACCCAGTAGTGTGATTGCTGGATCATAGGGTAGCTCTATTCACAACTTTTTGAGGTACAGCCATACTCTTTTCCAGAGTGGCTACACCAGCTTGTATTCCCACCAACAGTGTAGGGGGGTTCCCCTTTCTCCGCATCCTTGCCAACACCTGTCATTAGCTGACTGATTAACTTTAGCCATTCTGACTGGTGTGAGGTGGTATCTCACTGTGGTTTTGATTTGTATTTCCCCGATGCTGAGTGATATTGAGCACTTTTTCATATGTCTGTTGGCCATTTGGATGTAAAAAGAGAATTATTTAAAATGCCTTTTTCAGCCTTTTCTGCTAAAGGTGAGTAGGGCAAGTTAGGTCCTGTAGACTGGTTTCTTTATAAGCAGTGTCCACTTTCACTAGAAATCTTACAAGAGACAAATTCCACCAAATGTGGTTGCTGTTCAGTATAATGATTGCAATTGACAAACTAAAGGAGTAACATTTAATTTACCTTGAGATGTACTTATATAGGATCATGGGATCACATATAACAAGGCCCAGGACAAAAGTACAAATGGAATAGAACATGACATATGTCTAAGTATTTTAAAGTGGTAAATCAAGCTATTAACTATCCTATGTTCTATTCTCCTATTTTGACAGCTATACCTCCATAATTATCTGAAGAACAGAATAGAATTTAGAATTTGAGAATTCCTTAGGGTTCTGAGACTGCTTGGGAACTGGCAGCATAGGAAGAAACAGGCCATGGTCTGTAGCCTGTCCCTGACTCACCCCAGCTGCTTGTCCCAAAAGTTTATAAACAGGCCTTGCTGCACCATGGGGACAATAAGCCTATTGTTATAAGTCTGGGCTTGCCCCTATACCTGGAATCTTTGGCAATCACTAGCCAAGAGTGCACAACTAATGGGGGGAAGGACCTGTGATAGACCTGCCCATGCCCTGAATTGGTATACTGGGCACTTACAGCCCTAGCTTCTCAAGCATAGTCTAGAAGGTGAGCATGCCTTCTTAGTTCTGTCTGTCCCTCATCCCAGTGGAGATAAATGCCATTGGAGAACTTCTCACATTAGTCATAACAGAAATTCCATCCATCTTTAACTATCCATATTGATGACTGGATAATGTGTCAAACATTATTCTTTGAAATACATCATAGTGCTCCCAGACCCTCCTCGTATACTGTAAGGTTTTGTTGCCTGCCTTCATTTATAATAACTACTCTACCTTTTACCCCAGCCTCCTTCCCCACACCAAATGTGGCTTGATGAGGTGAAACCACTCTCCCTAGCACATTCTCCAAAAGTGATATCATTAAAACAAACAAATTTTTCTTTTCATGACTTTAACAAATTTATTTCTTATCTCCTAAAGCAAAATATTAGATACAGTCCAGTTGCTGGATTTGATGAAGTACCTAATCAGTAATCATGGACACAGACACTGTATCTTTCACCCACTGTTTTGACCCTATATTCCCTCAAAGTTATAAGCCAGCTGGAGGCTGGCTTATGCACAGACATGCTTGCACCAGGATCAGCAGAAGGAATTTCTTCCCATTTACCTCTTTATATTTTTAAGACTATGGAGTTGTTGTTGTTGTTTTTTCCTCAATTAGTCACTTTAAAAATTTTATATGTGGAGCATCTGGATGTCTCAGTTGGTTAAGCAGCTGCCTTCAGCTCAGGTCATGATCCCAGAGTCCCAGGATTGAGCCCCACATCAGGCTTCCTGCTCATCAGGGAGTCTGATTCTCCCTCTGACCCTCCCCCATCTTGTGCTCTCTCTTTCTCTTGCTCTCTCTATCAAATAAATGAATAAAATCTTTTAAATTTTTTTGAAATAAATAAATATTTTATATGCAATAAAAATCACTATTTGTTGTATATAATTGTATTAATTTTCACAAGTGTTAGTCATGTGATCACCATCAAACTCGAGATACACATAGTTCTATTATTCCCAAAATTCCCCTCATGTGCCCTTTCATAATTGTCCTCCAGGCAAACTCCTTGCAATCCACCAACCTATTTTCTGTTTCTATAACTTTGCATTTTCTAAAATGCCATATAAATGGAGTTGTAATCTGTACCTTTTTAGGTCTGGCTTTTTTAACTTTGTGTAAATCATTTGAGATTCATCCATCTATTATGTGTAGCAGTGATTCATTATTTTTTTTTCTTTTCTTCCTTTCTTTTTTTCTTTTCTTTATTCTTTTTTGTTGTTGTTAAATAGTATTCTGTTGTAAGGATATAACAGTTTGGTTATTCAACTATTTCATTTAATTCTATGATTTATTTTGAGTTCATTCTTAAATAAGGTTAAAGTTCTTTTTTTTTTCCATTTAATTGTTTCTGTACTTTGGTCAGCAGTCAGCTGATTCTATTCCTTTGATTTATGTGTCTACCTTTTCGTCAGTACCACCCTGTAATGATATTGTAGGTTTATAATGAACCCTGAAATCACGTAAGGTGCATCCTCAAACTCTGTTTTTTTAAAAAATCGTTTTGGGGGACGCCTGGGTGGCTCAGTTGGTTAAGCGGCTGCCTTCGGCTCAGGTCATGATCCCAGCATCCTGGGATCGAGTCCCACATCGGGCTCCTTGCTCGGCAGGGAGCCTGCTTCCCCCCTGCCTCTGTCTGCCACTCTGTCTGCCTGTGCTCACTTGCTTTCTCTCCCTCTCTCTCTGACAAATAAATAAATTTTTTAAAAATTTTTAAAAAAATCATTTTGGTTATTTTAGTTCCTTTACCTTGTCAAATAAACTTTGGAATAGGCTTGTCAATAGCTACAAAAATGTCCAACTATGATTTTGATTGAGATAAACTGGATTCCAGGTCAGTTTGAGGAGAATTGACATAAAAATACTGATTCTTCCAATCCATAACCATGGCATATCCCTCCACTTATTGAGGTCTATTTTGATTTCCTTAATCAAAGAATCATGTACAGGGCATAAAGCTTCTGTACATGTTTTGTTATATTTAAAACTAAGTATTTAAACATTTGTGTTTTTATTTGAAATGGTACCTTTTAAAATTTTCAATTTCGTTTTTGTTGTTGCTTGTGGTAGCAGTGCTCCTGTGGAGAAGGAGGGCAGAGTTGTGGAGTTGATGGCATGATCTGAGGATCCCCTGCGTTGCACTGGAAGAGATGTTTCTCCCCCCTTGGAGTGAATTTGGGAGAACTGGCACTGCCTCTCAGGGGACAAAAGTGCTGGTGGGCACCATTGCACTCCCCTGCTCCTTAGAATAGGGGCTGAGACAACTACTGAGAGAGGCAAAACTGGACACTGGCTCTTTTCTAGACATTAGTCTAAACTCCATTTTCCTGTAAGTTGGTATAATGGCTGTTCTGGAACAAACCTGCACCTCGTCAGCATGGCAAGACATTCCCCAGAGAACTAGTGTGGTTCCTAAAATTTTGAAACTCAGCCAGCCCACCTGAAATAAAAAGCAGGTGAATTGCACTGCCAGGTGGGCAGATGGCCTGGACACAACAGGGTGAATACAAGGATCTGAGGTATAACTGGGACTCATGGGAGGAGATTGTTCACTGTTCTGTGAGGACTTCCCAGACATCAGTGGGCATGAATCCTCTTCTCTGGGGACTAAAGAGGGGGCTAGTGCCATCCCTCCCACCCCCACCCATCAGCATGGACTGACTTCAGTGAGCAGAACAGCACCCATAGTGGAGGCCTAACCTGCTTACACCAAGCCCCCTGCCCCCTTCACTCTGCAGATGCTTCTTTATTAGGGCAAATATGCCTGAGAACCAGAGAAGCAGGTCCCTCCCCTCACAAGATAAGCACAAACCCCATACATGCACCAAGTCTACTGACCATAGAGTTCTGCAAAGCTTCAGCTCCAGTGGAAATAGGTCTCATTACATCTCTTTTAACAAAAAGACCAGAGCATACCTAGTTAAAACTTGCCACACCCTGGACAAGGTCTGAATGCTCCCCACTGCAGACAAGGAGAAACTCTGTGGAGGACTGACTTGAGAGGAAAAGCAGCCAAGATACAGGCAGCAGAATGCAAATAGAATATACCAGAATGACTTCCTAAAGCACCACATCCTGGACTGTGTATGACTTCTTCATAAAGCCATTGTTCTCAGGAGCAGGAAACATAACAGGCTTTCCTAACACAAAGAACAAAATGACCTAGACAAAATGCCAAGATGGGGGAATTCATCCCCAGAGAAAGAACAAAATGGTCAAGGACAAGGATATACTTGAATCAGATATAATATGCCTGATACAGAATTTAAAACAATAATCATAAGGATACCATCTGGGCTCAAGAAAAGCATAGAAGACATCGGGGAGTCCCTTACTGCAGAGATAAAAGAGCTAAAATCTAGTCAGGCTGAAATTAAAAATGCTTTAACTGAGACATGAAACTAACTGGATATAATGACCACAAGGACAGAAGAAGCAGAAGAATGAATAAGTGATAAAGGAGATAATATTGTGGAAAATAATTAAGCTGAAAAGAAGGAAAGAAAAATATTGCATCACAAATGTAAACTTAGGGAAATCTGTGACTCCATAAAGTGTAATAACATTCATACCATAGGAGTCCTAGAAAAAGAAAAGAGAGTAAAGGAGGAGAGGTTTATTAGAACAAATTATAGCTGAAAATTTCCCAAATCTGGAGAAGGACACAGATATTCAAATCCAGGAGGCACAGGGTACCTCCTTCAAAATCAACAAAACCAGGTCAAAACCAAGATATGTTGTTGTAAAATTTGCAAAATACAGAGATAAAGAAAAAATCCTAAAAGCAGCAGGGGAAAATAATCTAAATCATATGGGAAGACAAATAAGGTTAGCAGTGGATCTATCCACAGGAACTTGGCAGGCCAGAGGAAAGAGGCATGATATATCTAACATGCTGCATGGAAAAATATGCAGCCAAGAATACGTTACCCAGCAAGTCTGTCTTTCAGAATAGGAGAGATAAGGAGTTTCCCAGACAAACAAAAACTACAGCAATTAATGACCACTAACCAACCCTGCAAGAAATATTAAGGGGGACTCTGATTAGGGGAAAAAAAGACTAAAAGTGGCAAAGAATAGAAAGGAACAGAGAAAATCTCCAGGAACAAGACTTTACAGGTAATACAATGGCACTAAATTCATATCTATCAATAATCACTCTGAACGTAAGTGGATTAAATGTTCCAATCAAAAGACATAGGGTGTCAGAAAGGATTTTAAAAAAAGACCCATCTATATGCTGCCTACAAAAGATTCATTGCAGATCTAAAGATGCCTGTAGAATAAAAGTGAGAGTATGGGGAAATATCCACCATGCAAATGGATGTCAAAATAAAGTCAGAGTAACAATACTTATGCAGACAAACTAGATTTTAAACCAAACTCTGTAAGAAGAAATGAAGAAGGGCAGTATAATAATAAAAGGCTCTATCCAGCAAGAAGATTTAACAATTGTAAATACATATGCCCCAACATGGGAGCATCCAAATATATAAATGAGTTAATGATAAACAAAGAAATTCATCAATAATGATACAATAATAGTAGGGGACTTTAACACCACACTTACATAAATGGACAAGTCATCTAAGTGCAAAATCAACAAGGAAACAACAGCTTTGAATGACACACTGGACTAGATGGACTTAACAGCTATATTCAGAACATTTCATTGTAAAGCAGAAGAATACACATTCTTTTCAAGTACACATGAGAAATTCTCCAGAATAGATCACATACTGGGTCACAAATCAAGCCCCAACAACTCCAAAAAGGCTGAGATCATACCATGCATAATTTATGACCACAACATTATGAAACTTGAAGTCAACCACAAGAAAAAATTTGGAAAGACCACAAATAAACTGGAGGCTAAAAAACATCCTCTAAAGAGTGAATGGGTCAACCAAGAAACAAAAGAACAAATAAAAATACATGTAAACAAATGAAAATGAAAAAGTGATGGTCCAAAGCCTTTGTGATGCAGCAAAAGTGGTCATAAAAGGGAAATATACAGTAATATAGGCCTACCTTAATTTGTTAAAAAAAAAAAAATACAACCTAACCTTACACCTAAAGGAGCTAGAAAAAGAACAAAAAAAAAAATGAAACCTAAAGCCAGCAGAAGGAAGAAAATAATAAAGATTAGAACTGAAATAAATGATACAGTAACAAACAAAAGCAGCAGCACAGATCAATGAGACCAGAAGCTGGATCTTTGAAAACATTAATAAATAAACCTCTACCCAGGCTTATCAAAAGGAAAAGAGAAAGGACCCAAATAAATAAAATCACAAATGAGAGAGGAGAGATCACAACCAATATCACAGAAATACAAACAATTTTGAGAGAATATTATGAAAAATTGTATGCCAACAAATTGGGCAATCTGGAAAAAATTGACAAATTCCTAGAAATATATAAATTATCAAAACTGAAATAGGAAGAAATAAAGCATTTGAAGAGACTCATAACCAGAAAAGAAATTGAATCAATGATCAAAAATCTCCCAAACAAACAAAAGTCCAGGGCCAGATGCCTTCCCATAGGAATTCTACCACATATAAAGAAGAGTTTAAACCTGTTCTTCTCAAACTCTTCCCAAAAAAATAGAAATGGAAGGAAAACTTCCAAGCTCATTCTACAAGGCCAGCACTACCTTCATTCCAAAACCAGACAAAGAGTCCAATATAGGCCAATATCCCTTATGAACATGGATGCAAAAATTCTTAACAAGATACTAGCTAATTGAACCCAACAGTACGTCAAAAGAATTATTTACCACAATCAAATGGGAGTTATTCCTGGGCTGCAGTGGTGATTCACTATTCACTAATCAATCAACCTGGTATAACCACATTAATAAAAGAAAGGACAAGGACCATATGAACATCTCAATAGATGCAGAAAAAAGCTTTTGACAAAGTGCAGCATTCCTTCTTGATAAAAGCCCTCAACAAAGTAGGTGTAGATGGAACATACCTTGACATACAGGCAACATACAAAAGACCCACAACTAATATCATCCTCAATGGAGAAAAGCATAGCTTTTCCTCTTTGGTCAGGAGGGATGTCCGTTCTCACCATTGTTATTTAAAATAGAACTGGAAGTCCTAGCCTCAATAATCAGACAATAAAAAGAAATAAACGGCATTGAAATCATCAAGGAAGAAGTCAAACTTTCACTATTTGCAGATAACATGACATTCCATAAGACTCCACCAAAAAATTGCTAGAAATGATACACGAAATCAGTCAAGTTGCAGGATACGAAGTCAGTGTACAGAAATCTGTTGCATCTCTATCCACCAATAAGGAACAGCAGAAAGAGAAAACAAGCAATCTGCCCCATTTACAATAGCACCAAAACCATAAGATACCTAGGAATAAACCTAACCAAAGAGGTAAAAGATCTGTACTCTAAAAACTATAAAACACTGATGAAAAAATTTCAAGATGACACAAAGAAATGAAAAGACATTCCATGCTCATGGATAGAATAAACATTGTTAACATGTCTGTATTATGCAAAGCAATCTACACATTCAATGCAGTCCATATCAAAATATCACCAGCATTTTTCGCAGAGCTAGAACCATCCCAAAATCTGTGTGGAATGACAAAAGACCCCAAATAACCAAAGCAATCTTGGAAAAGAAAAGCAAAGCTGGAGGCATCACAATCCTAGACTTCAAGTTATATTGCAAAGCTGTAGTGATCAAGAGAGTACAGTGCTGGCACAAAAACAGAAACATCGATCAACAGAAAAGAATAGAAAACCCAGAAATGAACCTACAACTGCATGTTCAGTTAATCTTCAACAAGGCAGGAAGGAATATCTAATGGGAAAAAGGCAGTCTCTTCAGTAAATCATGTTGGGAATCTGGAAGGCAACATTCAGAAGAATTAAACTGGACCGCTATGTTATGCCAAACACAAAAAATAAATTCAAAATGGATGAAAGACCTAAAATAGGAGATCTGAAACCATCAAAATTATTATTATACAAAGTCTGTACTTTGTATAATAACGTACTTTGAAAAGCAAAACCTGAACTCTGCTAAAATCCAGTTTATCGGTATATTTCTTTTATGCTCATTCTCTAAAAATTTGCTTGACCAAAGATTCCAAAAGATTCCAAAGATTTTTTCATATGCTTTATTCTTGATGTTTTAGAATTTAAGCACCCACGTGTAAGTTTATGATACATTTTGGGTTATTTTTTAAAGTTTTTATTTAAATCCTGGTTAGTTAATATACAGTGAAATAATTTCAGGTATATAATATAGTGATTCAACTCTTCCATACAACACCCAGCACTCCTCATAACAAGTGCACTCCTGCATCTCTGTCACCTATTTAAATCATCCCTCAAACTCACCTCTGTCCTGGTAACCATCAGTTTGTTCTTTATAATTGAGTCTGTTTCTTAGATTGCCTCTCTCTGTCACTTTTTTTCTTTGCTCATTTGTTTTATTTCTTAAATTCCACATATGAGGGAAATCACACAGTATTTGTCTTTCTCTTACTGGATTATTTAGCTTAGCATAAGCTAAAATTTCATCTTTAGTGCAAAATTTCATCCTTCCCTATGGCTGAGTAATATTCCATTGTATATATACCAGCTCTTCTTTATCCATTCATCAGTCAATGGACATTTGGGCCATTTTCTATAATTTATCTATTGGAGATAATGCTACTATCAACACGGGGCCTGTATCCCTTTGAAGAAGTATTTTTGTATTCTTTGGGTAAATACCTAGTAGTACAACAGCTGATTAATAGGGAAGTTCTATTTTCAAGTTTTTTAAGAACTTCTATACTGTTTTCCAGAGTGGCTGCACCAATTTGCATTCCACCAACAGTGTAGGAGGGTTCCCCTTTCTCCACTTCCCTGCCAATACCTGTTGTTTCTTATATTGTTGATTTTGGTCATTCTGTCAGGTATGAGGTAATATTTCACCATAGCTTTGATTTGCAACTCCCTAATCATCAGTGATGTTGAGTATCTTTTCATGTGTTTATTGGCCATCTGTATGTCTTCTTGGGAAAATTGTCTATTCGTGTCTTCTGCCCATTTCTTAATTGGATTATTTGTATTTGGGGTATTGAGTTTAATAAGTTCTTTATAGACTCTGGCTACTAACCCTTTATCAGAGATGTAATTTGCAAATATGTTCTCCTATTCCGAAGACTGCCTTTCAGTTTTGTTGATTATTTCCTTCTCTGTGTAGAAGCTTTCTCTTTTGATGTAGTTCCAACAGCTAAACTTTTGTTTCTCTTGCCTCTGGAGACCTATCTAGAAAGAACTTGCTATGGCTGTTGTCAAAGTGCTTGCTGCTTGTGTTCTTTTCCAGGATTTTGATGGTTTCAGGTCTCACATTTAGGCCTTTCATCCATTTTGAATTTGTTTTTGTGTATGGTATAAAACAGTGGTCCAGTTTCACTCTTCTGAATGTTATTGTCCAGATTCCCACAAGATTTGTTAAAGGCACTGCCTTTTTCCCATTGCATATTCCTTCCTGCTTTGTTGAAGATTAATTGAACATATAATTGTGAGTTCATTTCTGGATTTTCTATTTTTTCCTGTTGATCTATGTGTCCCTTTTTGTGTCAGAACTGTACTGTCTTTTAAATTTTTTTTAAATTTAAATTCAATTTAAATAACATATATTATTAATTTCAGGGGTAATTTCATGATTCACCAGTTAATTACATTACATCAAGTGCCCTCCTCCTTAATGTCCATCACTCAGTTATCATATACCCCTAACCACTTCCCCTCCAGCTACCCTTTGTTTGTTTCCTATAGTTAAGAGTCTCTTAAGGTTTGTCTGCCTCTCTGTTTTCATTCTATTTTTCCTTCCTTTCCCTTATGTTCATCTGTTTTGTTTCTTAAATTCCACACATATGAGTGAAATTATATGATAATTGTCTTTCTCTGACTGACTTGTTTCACTTGGCATAATACCCTCTAATTCCATTCACCGTGTTGTAAATGCAAAATTTCATTCTTTTGATGGCTGAGTAATATTCCATTGTATATACCCCACATCTTTTTTATCCATTCATCTGTAAATGGATGTTAGGTGTCTTTTCATATTTTGACTATTGTGGACATTGCTGCTATAAACATTGGAGTACATGTGCCCTTCAAATTACTATGTTTGTATACTTTGGATATAGAGTAGGTCTATTTTTAACTTTTTGAGGAACATCTATATTGTTTTCCAGAGTGGCTGTACCAGCTTGCATTGCCATCAACAGTGTAAAGGGTTCTCCTTTCTTTATATCCTCACCAACATTTGTTCTGTCCTGTCTTACTAATTTTAGCCATGCTGACTGGTGTGAGGTAGTATCTCATTGTGGTTTTGATTTTTATTTCCCTGAGGCCAAGTGGTGTGGAGCATTTTTTCATGTGTCTGTTTGCCATTTGTATGTCTTTTTTGGAAAAATGTCTGTTCATGCCTTATGCCCATTTCTTGACTAGATTATTCTTTATTGATTTGGGGTACTAGCCCTTTATTTGATAAGACATTTGCAAATATTCTGCAGGCTGCCTTTTAGTTTTATTGACTGTTTCTTTTGCTGTCCAAAAGCTTTGTATCTTGATGAGGTCCCAATAGTTCATTTTGCTTTTGTTTCCCTTGTCTCTGGAGACATGTCTAGCAAGAAGTTTTTGAAGTAGGTTGTTAAAGTTTCCTACTATTGTATTATTATCGGTGAGTTTCTTTATGCTTGTTGCTAACTGATTTATGTACTTGGGGGCTCCCATATTGTGTGCATATATATTTACAATTGTTATATCTTCTTGTTGGATTGCCCCCTTTATTATGATACAGTGCCTTTCTTAATCTCTTGTTACAGAGTTTGGCTTAAAATCTAGTTTATCTAAGTATTGCTGTTCCTGCTTTCTTTTGACATCCACTTGCATGTAGGTATTTCTCCATCCCCTCACAAGACCCACATATAGATGGGTGTTTTTATCGATCCTGACACTCTGTGTCTTTTGATTGGAGCATTTAGTCCACTTACATTCAGAGTAATTATTAACAGATGTGTTTATTATCATTTTATTATGTTTTGTCATTGTCATTGTTTCTGGAGATATTCTCTCATCGTTTCTTGTCTTTGTCACTTTTGGCTCTCTTTTCCACTCAAAGAGTCCTTTTAATATTTCTTACAGCATTGATTTAGTGGTCACAAATTCCTTCAGTTTTGTTTGTCTGGGAAACTCTTTATCTCTCCTTCTATTCTGAATGATAGCTATGCTAGATAGATTATTCTTGGCTGCAGATTTTTCCCATTCAGTCACTTTGAATAGATCATGCCACTCCCCTCTGGCTTGCCAAGTTTCTGTTGAGAAATCTGCAGCCAATCTGATGGGTCTTCCTTTTAAATTAAGGACTTTTTTTGTCTTGTTGCTTTTGAGATTTTTTTCTTTATTAATGCATTTTGCAAATTTAATTACAACATGTCTTGATGCGGGCCTTCTTTTGTTGATTTTAATATGAGTTCTCTGTGCTTCCTGGAGCTGGATGTCTCTTTCCTTCTCCAGATTAGCAAAGTTTTCAGCTATTGTATCTTCAAATACATTTTCTGCCCCCTTTTCTTTCTCTTCTTCTGCAACTCATGATACAAATGTTATTACACTTTATGGAGTAACTGAGTTCGCTAAGTCTTCTTATTTTGCATAATCCTTTTTTCTCTTTTGTTAAACTTCATTACTTTGCATTACTTTGCCTTCCAAGTCACTAATTTATTCCTCTGCTTCTTCCAGCCTGTTGTTCATTGCATCAAGCTTGTTTTCTAATCTCCTTTATTGCACTCTTCATCTCTGATTGGTTTTTTTAACTCTTTTATCTCTGTGGTAAGGTCCTCACTAATGTCTTCTATTCTTCTCTGAAGGCCGATGGGTATCCTTATGATTATTGCTTTAAATTCACCATCAGACATGTTACTTATACCTGTTTCACTTAGATCTCTGGCTATGGTCTTATTTGTTCATTCATTTGGGATAAATTCCTATATCTTGGCATTTTTGTCTAAGTCTCTGCCTCTTCTGTGTGTTACAAAAGCCAATTATGTCACCTGTTCCTGAAACTAATGGCATTACAAGAAGTCATGTAGTACCCAGGGGCTGGTGCTTCAGGGAGTATCCCTGGTGTGTGCTGCATGCAGTGTGCTGTTGTGTTTTGGCTGCTCTATCCTTCAGGCTAGTCATCTGCAGAGGCTCTCCTTGCCTGCTATGGGCAGTGTTTGGTCTCTGGCCTGAATGTGGTGAATTTTAACTAGGTGTGCTAGGGGTTTGCCATGTTGGTGTGGAGGCAAGCTTGACTAAGAGGAGCAGTCCCAGTAGAGTGCAGGGACTTGGGGCTTTGTGTAAGCAAGTTAGGCAACCAGCATAGGAGCTGGGCTACAGCTCCACAGGTGGCTCTGTCTTTAAAAAAAAAAAAAAAAGATTTCATTTTTAAGGATTCTCTATGCCCAGTGTAGGTCTTGAACTCACAACCTCAAGATCAAGAGTTGCATCCTTCAGTGACTGAGCCAGCAATGTCCCCCAGGTCGTTCTGTGTTTATGTTGAGGGGCTGGGGAGGGAAATGGCATCATCCAGCTCCTTTGTTCCCAGACACATGTCTCAGAATGCTGCCTCTCAAAGAAGCACTCAGAGAAGAATGAATAATTTCCCCCTTGTGTCCCCCTGGCATTTTTCAGATCACTATATTCATGCCATCTGCCCTCAGGTTGTGTGCCTGCCTTCTTTCCAGGAGCAGGGCAGTGCCCTCAGGTCTGTATCCTAGACAAGCATGTTGACCTTTAAAACTCCATGTTGTAAGCCTCACTGGTTGCAAACATTCAGGAATTCCAGCCCCTCTTGTTTTCCAAGCCAGTGACATTGGGGACACATTCTTCTTGTGCATTCCCCGGCCTGTTCCTCTCTCACCCTTCTATATTACCATGGCTCCCTCACCTCTATAACATTCATGATCCATTTCTCCCCTAAACTACATCTCTGCACTGCTACCTTCTCTGAAGTGATCTCTTCTCTTCCTTTAGTTGTGGAGTTTTTCCCATCAGTCTTCAGATAATTTTCTGGGTTATTTAGGATGATTTGATAGTTATCTAGTAGTGTTCATGGGACAAGATGAGGCTAGGGTTCTCATATTCCATTGCCATCTTCATGTCTCTCAATATTATTTATTTTTATGTTTACTATTCTACACACAATGTTAATCATCTCAAAAATTGTGAGGCACATCAAATGCAAATAAAAACAATTCATTCTTAATAGAAAAAAGAACAGAATCAGAACCACAAATGACTCAGATGTTGTAAGTTACAGGTGGAACTTTCAAAAAACTTTTACATATGTGCTAAAGAATCTTAACAGGAAAGATAAACAACAAAAAAAAAATAAGAGGAATTTTAGCAGATAAATAGAGATTATAAAATATTCAAATGTAAAAGGTAGAAATAAAAAATGCACACAAACAAGGCTATGGGACAATACCAAACTAACATATAATAAATTTGTCTTCAAAGGACAAGAAAGAGAAAACATGACAAAAATGATATTTTAGGAAATAATGGCCAAGAATTTTCTCAAAGTAAAGAATAAAATGTGCAAATCTTGAAAACATCAGACAAATAGGGCATGTTACATATAGAAAATCAAATACAGGGATGACAACAGACATTTCCTAAAATACACAACCGGAAGACAATGGACTGACAATACTTTTGGAAGAGTGTTTTATTTTTAGAAGCATGCACAATTTCCTACAAATGATGTGCTACCTTTTAAAGAGCTAACTTTTTTTTATTAACGTATAATGTATTATTAGCCCCAGGGATACAGCTCTGTGAATTGCCAGGTTTACACACTTCATAGCACTCACCATAGCACATAGCTTCCCCAATGTCCCTCCTTCCCTCCCCCACCCACAACACTCAGTTTGTTTTTAAAGAGTTAATTTTTAAAGAAACATTAGATTTAGTATAAAATTGGGAGGAAGGTTTAGCGATTTCTCATATACCCCCTGCTCCCACATAGGCATAGTCTCCCCCATCATTGACATCACTCACCAGGATGGTACATTTTTTAAAATTTATTTATTTATTTATTTATTTGTCACCAAGGATGGACCTATACTTACACATTATAATCACCCAAAAGTCCAAACAAAGTCTATGGTTTACTTAAAGGTTTACTTTTGGTGTTGTGCATTCAATGTGTTTAGACAAATGTATTATAACCTATATCTATTACCGTAATATCATACAGAGAACTTTTATTGCCTAAAAATCTCCTGTGCTCTGCCTATTCATCTCTCCCCTAACTCTAGGATTAAAATATTTGAAGTAATATTCTTTTAATCTATCAAACCAGAATTCTACATACAGTGAAAATATATTTCAAAAATTACTAAAAAGTTAATGCCAAATAGGTTAGTCAGAAAAACAACATACACTACAGATGTGTTAACAAAATTCTTTAGGCCAAATAAGGATACCAAATCAAAACATGAAAGTAGGGGTGCCTGGGTGGCTCAGTGGGTTAAGCCTTTGTCTTCAGCTCAGGTCATGATCCCAGAGTCCTGGGATCGAGCCCTGCATTAGGCTCTCTGCTCAGCAGGGAGCCTGCTTCCTCCTCTCTTTCTGCCTGCCTCTCTGCCTACTTGTGATCGATCTCTCTCTCTCTCTCTCTCTCTGTCAAATAAATAAATACATAAATCTAAAAAACAAAACAAAACAAAAACAAGAACATAAAAGTATAGAAATAAATGAAAAGTGCTATAAGTATAAAGTATATTTTTCCTTATTCCAAAGAACTCTAAAAGATAACTGACTGCCTTAAGTAATAATAATAATAATAGAGGGAGGAGGGGTAACGCATTTGTGGGGTTTAGTACAGATGTAGAATAAAATGTATGACAAATATAGTACAAAGAATGTAAGAGAGAAAATAAAAAGTTATGTATGTGAGTGTTTTACTCTATATGTGAAGTTGGACAATGTAATTTTAAAATGGATTATGATAAATTAAAGATGTATTTTTAAACTTTAAGTGTGGGGAGTGAAGATAGAAGGACAGAAAAATGGTTCTTTGGCCTAAAGGAGCATCAGTTTTGATGACTACACATGCATAAGAGTACTCTTTTTGGAGTCTAGGAATCCAGTGGAAAAACTCCAACACACCATTAGAGAAAAAAAATATATGAGAGTAAAAACATTGAAGAGGAAAAGAGACAATTTCACTTTATAAATGTAATCCCTCTCTAAAAGTGGTATAGTTCAGTGCTAAGAGAAAACTTCTTGTCCGGCAACGTCTTCAGAGAGAAAACTGAGAGCGTACTGAATGAGCCAAGAGCTCCCCTGGTCATGTGGGTTGCTGGTCAAGATACCTGCTGGTTTACTGCTCACCCAGACTACTGAGATGATCACCACAGCTAAGAGGTTGGGAGAGGCTGAGAGAAAGGAAGAGTCCTAGATCCTATTAATCTAGATCCTATTAACAGTGGACTCTCTACAGAGTCCTTATACAGAGCACTTATGAGCCACTTAAGATACCTGACCTGGAGTACACCCCCCCCCATTGATCCAATGGCACCGTAAACACTCCATGTGTCTTACTAACCTCCCTCCCCCAGCCTTCCTTGCTGAGTGCACTCGTGTAGTTAATAATTGCAACTCTGCAAGATTAGAAGCAAGTATGCACATTTGAGCACTTCAAGGCACCACCCTCAGGAAAACAAATGCGACTGGCTGGCCTAACTTTGCAAAATCAAGAGAAAGTGTACAATCTTAAGAATTGTCCAGAAAGAACAGGACATATGGAAAGGGTGCATCCATAGAAAGGTCCAAAACTCTCAGAATCCTTAGCCAGGTTTACTAGTGAAGGTGTTTCTCTCCTAAGTTATCAGTAAAAACTGGAAGAAGTAACTTCCTCTTCAAATGTGGAGACATCCAGACAAGATTTCAAGGAAGAAGAAAATTCAAAGAACATAATAATATTCCAATAACCAACCTGACAGAAATGAATATCTATGAATGGCTTGACAAATAATTCAAAATAATTTTTTAAGGGAGCTCAGTGAACTGAAAAAGAGCAAAACAAAATCAGAAGAACGATACATAAGGAATGGTATAATATAAAGTGTTATATGTAATCCTCATGGTAATCACAAAACAAAATCTACAGTTGATAAACAAAAGTTAAAAAGAAAAAATAAAAGCATACCACTACAGAAAATTATCGTATCAAAAATGAAAAAAAAAATGAAGACAGAAAGAGTGGAAGAAAGAAAAAAAGATAATACAGTCATAAAACAATGTACAAATGGCTAGAGTAAGTCCAATAATTCCTTTAAATATAAATGATTAAATTCTCCGATCAAAATGTGGTAACAGCTATTTTGAGTTACTGCTTGAGTATTTTACAGTTTGACAACCCTATTCACACCCAGAGGCTGGATATTTAAATAGGGACCTGAACTTGGGATTCCTGCCCCAATTTCCCTCTCTGTTTTCTTCAGAAACTTTTTAACTTAGAATTAAACCTGTGAAAAGGTAGTGACCTCCACTGTTACGGGTGCTTGCTACCCTGCTTTCTGTCTTGCTTACTCACGATCTGGGACAGAGAATTGTCCTTCCTCCCACTCACTGCACACTTCACCCACCTTCCATTCTGGGATCATTAAGTAATAATAAGTCTTGTGGCTATACTTCCTCTGTGTGAATGTATTAAAACTGTGCCTTCAATCAAAATAATTCAAGGTTTTCATTTCCCCCAAAGTGGGAGCTTAGATGTAGAGGGACTTACCTGCCAACCCCAGGGGGTGTCTGTGCCTCCCCATACAGCACTTCATCATTTGAATATCCTTAATTTAACACACCAGCCCTTCTTAATACCCACCACCAGGCTCACTCAACCCCCCCATCCCCCTCCCCTCCAAACCCCTCAGTTTGTTTCTCAGAGTCCGCAGTCTCTCATGGTTCATCTCCCCCTCCAATTTCCCCCAACTCCTTTCTCCCCTCCATCTCCCAAAGGCCTCCGTGTTATTTCTTATGCTCCACAAGTAAGTGAAACCATATGATACTTGATTCTCTCTGCTTGAGAGGAAGGCACAGACACCCCCTGGGGTTGGCAGGTAAGTCCCTCTACATCTAAGCTCCCACTTTGGGGAAATGAAAACCTTGAATTATTTTGATTGCAGGCACAGTTTTAATACATTTACACAGAGGAAGTATAGTCATAAGACTTATTATTACTTAATGATCCCAGATCACTCAGCATAATCTTCTCCAGTCCCGTCCATGTTGATACAAAAGCTGGGTATTCATCCTTTCTGGTGGAGGCATAATACTCCATAGTGTATATGGACCACATCTTCCTTATCTATTCTTCGTCCGTTGAAGGGCATCTTGGTTCTTTCCACAGTTTGGTGACTGTGGCCATTGCTGCTATGAACATTTGGGTACAGGTGGCCCTTCTTTTCACTACATCTGTATCTTTGGGGTAAATCTTTTTTCTCTTCTGGTTTTTCTTTTTCAGATTTCATAACCTCTATCATTCTATCTTAAATTCAGTGATTCTTTGTTCTGACAACTCGCATGTACTATTGAGTCCATTTAGTGAATTTTTCATTTTAGTTATGTATTTTTCAAGTTCAGAATTTCCTTTAGTTTTTTAGATTTGTATCTCTTAATCGATATGCTTTATTTGATTAGACACTGTTATTATATTTCCTTTACTTCTCTAAGCAGTTTTTACTTTATGTAAACATTTGTAACAGCTTATTTGAAGTCTTTGCTAACTTTGAAATCAGTGCTCTCTAAAAGGCAGTTTTTGTTGCCAGATTTATAAAATTATATATGGAACACAGCTTCCTTTTTCTTTGCATATCTTGTTTTTTTTTTCTTTTTTTTTTCCAAAACTAGTCATTTTAGACATACCATTGTAGTAATAGTGGATACTGATCCCTGTCCCCAAAAAACACATGCACACATACACACTGACACTTTGTAGGGATTGTTGTTACTTTGTGTCTTTTTTATTTGACTTTGTTAAAGTATTTAATGAAGTCTGTTTGTCTTCAGTGTGTAACTTCTGTTGTCACTCCTCAGAGGGTAAGCCTTGGGCATGACAGTAAGTTTACCAGCATTCTCTTTGACTTTCTCTTTTCCTGCATTTATGTTGAAAGATGTCTGCCAACCTTGTATCACATCCAGTTATTGGCCTCTACTAATTGCAGACTGACTGTTTTATTGTTTTCAAAAATGCCCTTAGGTATAAATTATTACCTAGTGCGATCCAAATCTTTAAGGCCACTTATTCAAGTTTGTTCTGGCTACAGGATGGCTCTTTTTAGCAGTCTCTTTCCTTAGTTTCCTTTGATAAACTTTCAGCTTGTATACACTGTAGCTTGTTGCTGTCTTGGAGCTACCAGCCTCCTCTTACTGTTTATCATCATTATTTATTTCTATTGTTTTCCAGAGTACACTTGGGCTTGAATTTCCCCATACTCTGTTCCAGAAATTCCCTTGAGTATAATTTTATTTTTTTAATAGACTTATATTTTATTTATTTATTTGTCAGAGAGAGAGAGAGAGAGCGCGCACAAGCAGGGGAACAGCAGAGGGAGAAGGAGAAGCAGGAAGCCTGCTGAGCAGGAAGCCTGATGCAGAACTAGATCCTAGGATCCTGGGATCATGACCTGAGCCACAGGCAGACACTTAACTGACAGAACCACCCAGGTGTTCCCCTTCTTGAGTATAATTTTAAAGGTCTGTTTTCTTATGACCTACATATTCTGCTAGACAAAATTTCTGTGCTGCTGCTCTAGAAGTGAGGACTAGGTCAGTGGCCCACTTCTCTCAGAGTGACACTTCTGCTCCACAAACAGGACACTGGGTTTGGGCAGCAGCCTTTGTTCTTCTTGCCTCCTACCCCTTGTGTGGAACTTATTACTTGAGGGCTATTGGGGCTCCAGTATTCTTGGACTGCCATGCCTGGGGTAAAGTTTCTGCTCTATGAGTAAGGTTTAGGTGGACAAAGGGATTGCCAGACCTCTCACTGCTCTTGTTTTGAATAGATCTTCTGCTACACAGAGCTAGGAGCCTTATTTTCCCATAGAAATAACATAACCCTTGACTGGAAGCTAATGGGAAAGGGGGCTTTATGTTCTTTGGTGCATATATGCAGAGTGGAGCTTCCATTTTGTTGAGTTAGAGTGGGGAAAGAGTAAGTCATAGCTCAATGCCATAAACTGTCACAGACTCACAATTATTACCAAGATTCAGTAAATTGTCTTATATAAATCTTCCTTTACTGTATGTTCCTAAAATCATTTTCAGAGATTTAAAATTATTGCATTTCTTTTATAACTTTTTTTTAAAGATTTTATTTATTTATTTGACACAGAGAGAGAGAGAGACCACAAGCAGGCAGAGAAGCAGGCAGAGAGAGAGGGGGAAGCAGGTTCCCCACTGAGCAGAGAGCCCGATGTGGGGCCCGATCCCGGGACCCCAGGATCATGACCTGAGCTGAAGGCAGAGGCTTTAACCCACTGAGCCACCCAGGCGCCCCTCTTTCCTAACTTTTACCAGTTAGATTATTTCAGTGGACAGAGGCTCGTGGGAGGTCCTTATACCACTGTTCTGGAAGTTGTCTCCCAATATGATACAATTTTAAATTAAGAGCTTCAAAGTCAATGAAGCATATTCATTGCTCTCTATAAAAACATAGATATACAATAATAGCTTTGGAAAATTGTATTAGTTATCAGCTGGTGCATTAAAACCATGACAAAACTTAATGTCTCATAATAATGTTCATTCTTCTCATGAATCTGCAATTTGGCAGGGCTCCATAGGAACTCATCTTTGTGTTATTCCATGTCAACTGGTATTGCTTGAAGGTCAGGAATTGGAATACTCTGAGAGTAATTCATTCATATTTCTGGTGGATGATATTAGGGGTTATAATAGCTGGGGCTCCTTGGGTCTTCGTGTCTTTTTGTGGCCCATTCTTGTATACATCAGGGTAACCAACCATTTAAATGTCACTTAAGAAGTTCCAAGACATTCACAGCAAAGTGAAAGCTCGATGACCTTCTATGGTCTAGCCTTGAAAGTCATGCAAAGTCGTTTACACTATAGTCGGGGGCTCACCAGGTTCAATAAGGAGGAACACGGTAAGAGTGTCAACAGTACGGTCAGGAAAGAATGCATGGGGTAGGGTGTATTAGTGCGGCTACTGTGGGAAAATACGGCCTACAACAAAGGTGAAAACTAAAAGATTGCTATTTATTGTTAGGAAACACAAAATTTTTAAATAATCCAAAATGTAATTCAGTTTTCTTTCAATTCTATTTTTTTATATTTCTGTTTTCCAATGTATATAATTAAGTAGAATATGGATGTAGTTTATAAATAGTCATATATTGGGATTGTTTCAAATAGGTTCTCATAATGGGTTGTATATTCAAAAAATTATGAAACTCTGGTATAGAAAGTAAAACTCGGGTTGAATGACTTGATTATATCAATATATATATTATGATAAAATTATTTTATGATGACTTCCAAATAAGTATAAAACACAAACTTCTGGAAAAGAATTGTAATAATTAGCATATGCTAAGAACATTCTGTCTTATTATGTTATGTATAATGCCACTATAAACTGGTGTACTAATATCTCTTTGAGCATCTGCTTTCAGTTCTTCTGACTATATACCCAGAAGTGGAAATTCTGGAACCTATTTTACTTCTATGCTTAATTTTTTTTTTTTTTGAAGCACTTTACTGTTTTCTATAGTCCTGTTCTTCAATGTTCATTTGTTTGTTTTAGTTTTCTGTCCCTCTGCTGTTCTGTTCTGCCATTATCCTAGGAAACTTCCGCACTCTAACATCTCTTTTGCTTTCATCCATGCTCTGATCATACTTTATATTTAATCCATTAATTTCTCAAACTCTTAATATTCTTTCTGTGAATACAAACTTGATTTTCCAAGCAAAGCAGTGGCAGAACAATGACTGAAAAATAATTCTGATAATATTCAATAAATATTGTGATAACTGATTAACATTTTTATATGAAAACAAATGTATAACTTCTGAACAAGAAACAAATATTCCTTCTT
Organism: Mellivora capensis; assembly: GCA_004024625.1. NCBI lineage: Eukaryota > Metazoa > Chordata > Mammalia > Carnivora > Mustelidae > Mellivora > Mellivora capensis. The sequence continues at coordinate 29,872 of PISX010011755.1, forward strand.
GAAGACAGACTGTGAGCCTGCAGGAAACACAAATCACAGTACAGACAAATTAGAAATTATGATGATGCTATATGGTATGTACTCTTCACCAGTAGGACATGCAAAGTTTCAAGAGAAGCTAAAAGATGGAGCAATTTACCCTTTCTTGGGGGCCTACCTGAGAGGTAATATTTGAATTGAGCTTTATTACATCTTCAATGATAGTTTGTAACTAAAAAAAAAGGGAAGTAAGAACAACCCAGGCCCATAGAACAAAGCTGAAGAGCCCTGGAATTGGCAGATTAGGTGGGGAGGGTCAGTGGAAGTTCGGGCACTAATGTATAATTGTGCGGTACAACACAGCAGGAGTATGGGCATGAATGTAGCGTCAGGAGTTGGGTCTAAGCAGTGCATGATTTTGAATGACATACAAAGAAGTTGTTACAATTGAAGAAGAGTCACTGTAGTTTGTAAGGAGAGAAATTACATAGTAAATCCTGCATTTAGAAAGTCCACTTAATTGATTATACAGAGAAATAATTGAAGAGATTTATAACTGGGGAATAAGACACCAGATAAAAGAATAAGGTAATAGTGCTCTGGTGTTGAGAGTGACATTGGAGGGATAACTTTCGTGTTTTTATTCCAATCCCATTCTTATAAATTTCTCATCTTCAAGACTTAAAGAAACAAATTCTCAGGCAACAAATAATATCCATTTAGGTAGAGGTATCAACTTTTATCAAATGATATTTTAGCAGAATTTTAGGGGTCATTTTTTTAGCATTAAGGAAAGAAGGAAATCACCATTTAGAATTTACTTGGTTTTTATTCAATTCCTTTTGCTTTTTTATTGTGATAGGATTTGTCCCTGTGGTACAAAACCAAACAACTGTGTGACTCAGTGTGTCTCCGAACTTCTGTTTTATTGCCTTTATGTTGAGCCCAGCACATCTTTAGTATGACATTTTCTGTGTTCACAATATCTTGCTAATAGAATGGTTATTTTCTCAGAAGCAATGACAATGTCCATCAGCCAGTGTTAGCAAAGACAAAGTTCAAACAGGCCTCCTAGCTTATACTATATACTCACATTAAAAATTGAGAATTGACAGTAAGAACCAAAATCAGTGTAGATATTTCCTTAACATATCTTTAGCAATGGAATTTTAACACTCTCTATTCCTTGCCTCAAACCTTCGAATACATGTTACTCTTAATGCTGTCAACAGCATGAATTACAAATAAAGATAAATGATGATAAACACAATGTTTCTTATGGTGAATCTTTTGCTTTAACCTCTAAAATTGAAAATAGTCTCACACTATGATCTTGGTTATGATCACTGCACAGAGTTACAATAAGAACCATTAATAGTATTAGTTGCAACTTGAGATAAGTAAAATATGAATAAATCCTCTCAAGTGGAAAAATATTCGCTGTGGGTGTCTTTCATTTTCAGCCATTAAAAACAAAGTTCTGGGGCCAAGTACCACAATTGTTGTTTAGTTCCCTTATGCACTCAAAAGATTGGAAAAGAACTTGACATTAGCATTTTAATCACCCTCTTTCAGTCAGGGCTGATACACAATCTTTTTTGAATAGGCCTAAATGTCAATCACTGGGACAGAGACACAAAGAGAGGAGCAGGTTTGGAGCAAAAACAATGAGTGGCAATTCAACGTGTTGAGCTGTAGATTCCTGTAGGGCATTCAAGTGAAGATGAGCACGGTACAGCTGAATAAATGGTTTTACAGGTCAGAAGAAAATTCTGGACTGGAAATACAAATGTGGACAGAAAATACATCTAAAAATTAATGTGCATCTTCCCTCCCTACACAAATACATTAAATTCTTTCAAATGTACACAAAGTTCTCCTCTCTCTCACTGCCACATGACCAAGGAGTGTCTATTAAGTAAAGACAGAAATAAAAGGCTGACTGAGATGAATCCTTGGAGAGTAAAATTTCCTTGTAACAGAGATGAGATCAAAGTTTGAGGAGAGAGATTTTTAAAAAATGGGGGTGAAGGCAAAGACTATGAGGATTATGGGAAGGAAGAAATGGAGACACTTTATTCTCCAGTGTTGGAAACTGGTCAAGAACGTTTATTGGAAGTGCACAGGAGAAAACCAGAGCTGAGTAATCATTCTTCTCTCCATCTCAGAGGACTAACAGCACCTCACTCATTACCCACTAAGCATTTCATTTGGAGTTACACTGGTCAGTGCTTGGGGGACAGCACGACCTCCTCTCCTGTAGATAAGTACAGGCCAAGGGTATCGATTTTTAGCCCTAAACAGAAGATGGGGCTACTGGACTACTTGGGAGGAGATGGTGCTGAACCTACACCATTGGACCAAAGGAGAAATAAATGGAACCATTTTGTCACTGTCTAACTTATATAATTTATACCTACTATATTTGGGAACTTATCTGGGATACTGTTAAACTCAGAATCTCACTTTTTGATTGTTTTTACAAACATAGTAGTGACACTAGATGAAGCCAAGTATATCTCTTTCAAGAATTATGAAGAGGCCTGAGAATTTACCCTACTTGCAAGCTAATAAATTAGCCAGCCACAGTTTGATGGATGCTGGCAGAAGACATGAGATTCCTGGGTCAGGGCAAAGAACTTTATTGCTCATGGCACAGCAGACACCATGAGCTTCATGTTTATATCAGTTCTCTTTGCCACAAGTCCCACAGGGTAAGGAAGAGGGAGCCAAGAGGATATTGTATTTGCCATGCATTTGCATCATACCCAAAGTACCCCAAGCTTAGGAAACCCCAATCTTTTATAAGGTGGTGCAAGCAAACCTGCCTGCATTTTTCCATAAGGGGACATTAGTATACTGGATGATAAACAAACTATCTTTGGCTCCAGAGAGAGATAATATCTCTACCCAGCCTGGCTATTTGCTATACGTTCTGTTGTTGTTGTTGTTATTGTTGTTGTTGTTACTGTTGTTTTAAATCCCACACAAAATAATTTTTTAATTTACATTCAATTAATTAAAACATAATGAATTATTTGTTTAGGGATACAGGTCTGTGATTCAGCATTCTTATATAATACCCAGTGCTCATTATACCACATACCCTCCCCAATGTCTATCACCCAGTTACCTCATCCCCCCATCACCTCCGCTCCAGCAGCCCTCAGTTTGTTTCCTAAGATTAAGTCTCTTATGATTTGTCTCCCTCTCTGGTTTTGTCTTGTTTTATTTTTACCTCTCTTCCCTGACGATACTCTGCCTTATTTCTTAAATTCCACACACCAGTGAGATAATGTGATAATCGCTTTTCTCTAACTTGTTTCGCTGACTGACTTATTTCACTCAGCGTAATACCCTATAGTTCCATCCACATCATTACAAATGGCAAGATTTCTTTTTTAGTGACTGCATAATATTTCATTTTACACATATATATTCTTTATCCATTCATCTGTTGATGGACATCTAGCCTCTTTCCATGGTTTGGCTATTGTGGACATTGCTTCTATAAACATTTGGGTGTAGATGACCCTTTGGGTCACTGCATTTGTATCTTTGGGGTAAATACCCAGTAAAAGTGCAATTGTTAGGTCATAGGGTAGCTCTCTTACAAACTTTTTGAGAAACCTCCATACTGTTTTCCAGAAGGACTGCACCAGCTCGCATTCCCACCAACAGTGTAGGAGGGTTCCCCTTTCTCTGCATCCTTGCTAACATCTGTCATTTCCTGGCTTGTTAATTTTAGCCATTCTGACTGGTGTGAGGTGGTATCTCATTGTGGTTTTGATTTATATTTCCCTGATACCGAGTGGATGTGGAGCACGTTTTCATGTGTGTGTTGGCCATTTGGATATCTTCTTTGCAGAAATATCTGTGTCTTCTACCCATTTCTTGACTGGATTATTTGTTCTTTGGGTGTTGAGTTTGATAAGTTCTTTGTAGATTTTGGATACTAGCCCTTTATCTGATATGTCATTTGCAAATATCTTCTCCTAGTTTTTGGTTGCCTTTTGGTTTTGTTGACTGTTTCCTTGGTTGTGCAGAAGCTTTTTATCTTGATGCAGTCCTAATAGTTCATTTTTGCCCTTGCTTCCCTTGCCTTTGGAGATGTGTTTAGCAAGAAGTTGCTGTGGCTGCGGTCACAGAGGCAGCTGCCTGTGCTTTCCTCTAGGATTTTAATGGATTCCTGTCTCACATTTAGGCCTTTCATGCATTTTGAGTCTACTTTTTTGTATGGTGTAAGGAAATGGTCCAGTTTCTTTCTTTTACATGTAGCTGTCTAATTTTCCCAACAAAACTTGTTGAAGAGAATGTCTTTTTTTCCCTTAGATATTCTTTCCTGCTGTGTTGAAGAGTAGTTGACCATAGAGCTCTAGGTCCATTTCTGGGTTCTCTATTTTGTTCCATTGATCTATATGGCTGTTTTTGTGCTAGTACCATACTGTCTTGATTATTAGAGCTTTGTAATAGAGCTTGAAGCCCAGAATTGTGATGCTACCAACTTTGGTTTTCTTTTTCAACATTCCTTTGGCTATTCAGGGTCTTTTTTGCTTCCATACAAATTTTATAATTATTTGTTCCAGTTCTGTGAAAAAAGTTGATGGTATTTTGATAGGGATTGCTTTGAATGTGTAGATTGCTCTAGGTAACAGACGTTTTCACAATATTTGTTCTTCCAATCCATGAGCATGGAACATTTTTCCATTTCTTTGTGTCTTCCTCAGTTTTTTATGAGTAATCTATAGTTTTCTGAGTGCAGATTCTTTGCCTCTTTGGCTAGGTTTATTCCTAGGTATCCTAAGGTTTTGGGTGCAATTGTAAATGGAATCAACTCCTTAATTTCTCTTTCTTCTGTCTTGCTGCTGGTGTATAGAAATGCAACTGATTTCTGTGCATTGATTTTATATCCTGACACTTTGTTGAATTCCTGTATGAGTTCTAGCAGTTTTGGGGTGGAGTCTTTTGGGTTTTCCACATAAAGTATCATGTCATCTGCAAAGAGTGAGAGTTTGACTTCTTTGCTGATTCAGATGCCTTAAATTTCTTTTTGTTGTCTGATTGCTGAGGCTAGGACTTCTAGTACTATGTTGAATATCAATATCAATATCAATATATATATATGTATATATATATATATCTCATATATTTTGTGTCTTTATTGTGCCTTATTTTCCTACATAGGAATTGAGAGTAGTGGTCATCCAATTTAAAAGGAAAAAATTTCAATATTTCACTAATAAATATGTTCATTGTTACAGGTTCTATTTTATTCTATTTTACTTTATCACATGATTTTTTCCGTATTTACTGAGAGGATCATGTGATTTTTATCTTGTCATAATTTAGATTTGCTTGTTTTTTGAACTTTATATATATGGAAACATTCAACATTCTTTGTGTCTGACCACTTTTGATCAATATTAAGTTTGCCCTCTCACGTTCTTGCGTGTAGCTGGGGGTGTTCATTTTCATTGTTGAAGACAACTCTATTACATGATTATATCACCAATTATTCATCCATTTGATATTTATTGAGTATTTGGTATTTCTTCCAATTTGGATAAAGTAAAGCAACATCCTAGAAAGCTATCCATCTATCTCACACCTCAGAACATATACTTGTCCGCAAGACACATAATTTGCACTCCAGCATTGCTGCTAATTACTGTAATTATCATAGCAATATCTGCTGTGCCTCTAATGGCTGAGTGCCACCACCTGACACTGCCATGCCTCAATCCCTTCATCGTCATAAATACTATGAACCTGTGTCTATTACAGTATGGATTTACCATAAATTCTAAGGAACAATCATCACAGGAATACCTAAAGATGCTCTTGCCTTCCCCTTGCAGTATATTCCTTACTGCCTCAGTGGTCTGAACACCCTCCGGGCAGCCCTGGGAAGCCTAGGGAGATCTACCTCTTCTGGTCTTACACGATAAATACGTTTTATCATTTCCACCTTCTGGAGTCTTTTGATCCCTTCTTCAATACTGTGCTAAAGCTGTGTGGAAGTTCCATCTCTCTTGCCTTATCCAAGCTTCAGGAACCATCCCGGGAATGCAGTAGGATCGACTCCGGTTGTCCTTGAAAGGTCATTAAACCTAAGTCATGGAAGAGTGCTGCCATGCAAGTGATTTTCCCCACTGAGTCTTATATTCCCATTTGACTCTCTCAAGATCCACTTCAACATGTGCTTTCCCCATTCCAGCCGGTTTATGGAACTCAGGGATGGTTATTTTTGTTTACAAGTTATTTCGTCCTAAAACAAGAGATTGGATTTTCTTGCTTAGACTGTGCTATTAATTGTAATTATCAGCAGCAGTGAAGGGTGGAGAAGGTGGATCTAAAATAGGACAGATGTCGTCTAGTGAGGCACCTCTCAGGTGAGGTCTTTGCAGGTTCTGTCTGCAGGCAAAGGAAGTCTTTGAGAGAGGGAGAATGCTGCTTCTGTTGGTCCAGAGGGTTCAGGGGAATCTAGAAGTCAAAGTTCTGAGCTTATCCACATACACATCTCCATCCCAGATCTCACATGCTACTATTTTCCTATGAGGGCCCTCAGTATAGGAGATCTGGTAAGGCTGTGTGTCCTTTTATTCTCCTTTGCAGCTCTGCAAATGTAGTGGTAAGATGCTGGGGCCTTATGCCTGTAGGAGATGAGCAAGGCTGTGCAAACACTGCCTAAGTGACCCTCTGAATTTCAGAGTGCTTAGAATGGATAAGTGTTACAAGATGTCACTTTATTGTTTTCAAGGCTTTCAAAGCAGTTAGTAGAAGCCAAATTTTAATTACCTTTTTTTCCTATATCATTCAAAGGCCATAGCAAGCATATTGCCCACTGCTCTCCTTTTCAGTGATACCCTAACCCTACCTTCTCTGCTTTCATGACAACACCGGTTGTGATGCTACTCATGCCAGGGCAATGACCACACCCCATTCACTACCAGAAACGGTGTTCTTATTTCCTTCTGACGTGTAAGGGATCCAGCTGTAAAAATCCCATCCTGAGGATGTGCTTTCTGAGGTTCTTTTTGATACCAACTGTATTAGTTTGGGTTCCCTCCAAAGCAGAACCTGAGACTAAAAGTTTCATGCTTGCGCTTTACTTGGAAAGTGATCCCAGGAAACAGGGATGAGGAATAGAAGGAGTGAAACAAGGAAAGGCTAAGCCGATGCAAGGGAACTGTGTCATGTTGGCACCAGGTGTGGACTTTCGGTGCTCAGGCCCATCAGACCTCCAGAGGAGCTTTATGAAATGCATTTCTGAGGGAAGAAAGCTGGGTCAGTATCCCTCTCCGACTCCTCCTTCACCCATGTTCAAAGGAGATTCCCACAGGTGTTAACTCCCTACAATTCTGAGCTGTGCCTGGTGAGTGGAGTGGGTTGGCTTGGGCATCCCATGCCACAGCAGTGGAGAAGCCCAGGTAGAAACTGAGAGGAATCTGGTGACCCCAGGTGAAGTACTGTTAGGTTGCACCTGCACACACCTGGGGGTACCCCAGATGGCGCTGACTGCTCCGTCTGTGGCTCATGCAAGATGTGAGTCTGGAAAAACTTTGAGTGACATGAAAGAAGTGTTCAGTACATTGTATTTGGACAATGCTTGTTGAAATAAGGTCAGACCCAGGGATGATTTATATTAGTTTTCACAAGATGGCTGTGGACACTAGCACTTGATGATCTTAATTCAGTGTCAGTAATTAAGGAGATGGTCACTGAGTTTCAGTCTCTGGTAAGGCTTTTAGTTCACTACTTGAGAGCAGCTGTTCAGGGACCCAGTTAAAAGGGATGGAGAGTCACAAGATACAGCCTTTCCCTTGACAGATGTGAAATCCTCCATCTTGTGAGCTTCCTGAATGACAGTTCAACCTCTCAGCTGTTCCCCCTGAAACCGACAGAGGACTCCTGAGATAAAAATCCCAGCCTTACCTAGCTGACCTCACTTCCCACCTGCCTCCCAGCTCAGTGGTGCCCTGAGTTATCAGCTCTCTGATGCTACGTACCAGATATTTTGCCATATTGCCTAGTCACTTTTAGTTGGATAAGTTGGTCCAAATTGTTCACCTATCCATCTCACCTAAGCAAAATCATCTTTTAAACAAAGGTCATGAGCTAATAAACCACAACAGGAAATAAATTACAAATGGTTAGTAATTAGCCTTTGAAAGATATCAGCTTCCTAATTATTAAAAAATTCAGTTAAAAATGAGAGGATTTCAAATGTTAAAGCACAAAAATTAAAGAAATGAGGACAATAGATAGAGGTTGTTGAATCCACTCAGATACTGCTAGTGAAAGTCAAGTCGAAACCTTCTGCAAAGAATTTTGGTGACATTAGCAGGAGTGGTTTTATTTTTCAATACATATTAGCATAGTAAGTCTACTTGTTAGGAGTCTATTTACCTTAAGGAAAAAATATGAAATGTGGACACATACTCAACATGGGGCTATTCTTAAGCACACATTAAAAATTTCTTATAATATGATCATAGGTACATCATAATATATCAATGAAACAGACAGATATTATATAACTTTTAAAATTACATTTATCAACCACCTCTCTGCTGGGGAAGATGCTCTTTTTTTTAAAATTTTTTTTAAAGATTTTATTTATTTGACAGAGAGAGACACAGCGAGAGAGGGAACACAAGCAGGGGGAGTGAGAGAGGGAGTGAAAAGGCTTTCCGATGTGGGACTCGATCCCAGGACCCCGGGATCATGACCTGAGCCAAAGGCAGACACTCAACAACTGAGCCACCCAGATGCCCCGGGGAAGATGCTTTAAAATAATACTAAATCTCAAAAGCAAAATTTAAAGTATATACAGTATGGATCCTATTACTCTTAAAAAAAGCATAGGAAACACTCTTGCAATATTTTCCTGGGTGTGGAATTATAGATATTTTTCTCTGTATTTTTATTGTTTCTGCTGCTATCCAAATTTTCTACTGAGTATGCAATTCTTTTATAATCAGAAATAACCAGGAAAATAAAAGGATGCAACTTTTATATTAGAATTAGTAATAGTAAATTATTTATGTAGAATAAGATAGAGGATGCTGGTTAGTTTAATTTTCAGATCATTAAATATTTATGATTCGACATATACTCCGAACAGAGTGTCTTTCAGGAATACACAACTAAATGGACCTAAACCTAACATCAAAACTCCAGGAAACAGAAATCAGCTTTTCTCTTACAATTCCTAAGGCATTTCAACTGTTATACTTTTTGATAATCACAATTACAAACCTCAGAGATCGTTCTATCAAAAAGCTTTTAATCTCTTGATTAACTTTCTCTTGTTTCCCTAAGGGAGTGCCTGCCTGTTCCTTATGCCCCCAGCAGTTTACATCTGATTTTTTTTTTCATCAGTTTTCTCCACACCCCACTTAAGGCAAACATTACTTATATAATTTACAAATGTGTCACAGATTCCCAGAAAAGCATGTACCTTTGCCACACCTTTGCAGTCAACCTTAGGGCTGAGCCTCGAACCCCAGATTGCGGTCAGCTCTGCCCCTCGCTCTCTCCCCAGCTGGTTCTCTAGCTTGCAGCACAGGGCGCTGCAAATACTGGAGATCGGTAATTATTTGTTGGTTTAATATAATTTGTTTGGTCACTGGAGGACAACTGATTTGCATTTTCTCTTTTTTTTATATTGATCCGTAACACGGTCTGTCTTCCCCCCAATGGGTATTTGGGCACGAACTTGTTAGTGTCACTTTCCTGTGCTTTCAGGAGGGATTTCACCCCGCAGGGTTCTCTGGCAGCCACCTCCCATCACTATGGTGTCCTCGCTTCAGTTTTGACACGACATCATTAGCAGCTGCACCGCAGTCCTTGTTCAAGCTCAATGAGAGAGCACAAACGGACTTGGCACTGAGCGCAGCCAGGAGGGACCCACAGTGGAGCCGCCTAACCGACCTGCTCTCTTCCGAGCTGCGCACAGGGCCCCTCTGTCCTTCGCCAGGCGGGAGCCCACTTCCAAACACTGTGAGCCTGGCTGCGTGCCAAACGATGAATGCCTTGAACTCGGCCCTGGACTTGATTTCTTATTTCACTGTGGAAGAGAAACAAAACAAAACAAAACACCCATCAGCACACACTGGTGCAGCGGTGCCTCCTGATATGTTGGAAACATTTCAGCAGGATTTACAATCCTTCCTTTCCATGGCCAGGCGGGGAGCCCCTGCTGCGATGAAAACCAGGGGGAGCTTCTCATAAACCCGTCTGATCAATACAGCACAGAATGCAGCCCCGCAATATTATGGTTTTTAAAACCATATAGGAACATATAAATATGTCCTTACAATGTACAGTTAAATTCTGAAACAGATATAAAATCCTATGCACACTCTGAATACCACTAAATGAAACTATGCACATACAGATAAAGGTTAAAAATGTACGCGGAGGGACGCCTGGGTGGCTCAGTTGGTTAAGCGGCTGCCTTCGGCTCAGGTCATGATCCCAGTGTCCTGGGATCGAGTCTCTCATCGGGCTCCTTGCTCGGCAGGGAGCCTGCTTCTCCCTCTGCCACTGCCTGTCACTCTGTCAGCCTGTGCTCGCTCGCTCTCCCTCTCTCTCTGACAAATAAGTAAATTTTTTTAAAAAATGTACGCGGAGAGGACTCAAAGGGTGATAGAAGTGGTAGATTGTTTGGTATTGCACTTACGCTGAATACAATATTTAAAAAACATGTATTATAATATTTTATAAAATTGCAATAGGCTCTCTTTAAAAAGAAAAGAATATTTCTTTTAAGGCAATGAATAAAGAAGGTGTAGAAATTTTCATTCTATTGCATTATAAAGCATAAAATCATATTTCAAAAGAAAATACCTTTACTTTTTTTTATACAGGAAAGGCATATTTCGTTTCCCTTAAGAGTATATGCAGTTAGTGTAATTAATCAATTGCTCACAATAAATCCTAAAAGATTGGGCGTCTGGGTGGCTCAGTGGGTTAAAGCCTCTGCTTCTGGCTCAGGTCATGATCCCAGGGTCCTGGGATCGAGCCCCACATCCGGCTTTCTGCTCCGCGGAGAGCCTGCTTCCTCCTCTCTCTCTCTGCCTGCCTCTCTTGCCTACTTGTAATCTCTGTCTGTCAAATAAATAAATAAAATCTTTTTTTTTTTTAAGTGCATTTTCCTCACTAGGCACCCCATCCTCCCTCACCCCACACAGCATTATTTAATTAAATCCCCAGTATTTAATATACTGGAGCCCAAACCAGTCATCGCATATACCAGTTCCATAACAGTGGTCAGTACCATTGTTTCCTCTCTCTTTTCTGGGGAACACTTCTTTGCATTTATGTTATCTTCTAGAAGATATTTTAAAATCTCACAAATCTTTCAACTGAAAGTTATATATAATCACATGGAAAGAAAAGGGAAAGAACATTTAACATCTACCAACTACCATTCAGTGAACTTCGGACAGACTCTCTCATTTAATCCTCACAGCAATCCTGATGAGGTAGATACTATTATGTTCATATTATGGTTAAAGACACCAACACCAGAGAGGTTAAATAACTTGCCCAAAGTCACCCAGCCTCTGTGGGTTGAGTCCCTGTCCTTCACAGGGCTCTGGCTCCCTTTTCTTCATCCTCTCTCAACCTTCTCCACTCCTTGAGTATTATTTTCTCTGTATAAATGTGCTTCTATGATACTTACAATACTTAAAATACTTACAAACCATTTTTATGGTTTGGCAGATTTTCTTTTTCTTTTCTTTTTTTTTACTTAAGAGATAAGTCTGGGCCTGGAAGAACCCTGACTACTCAAGCGACCGCCCAGTCCCCGACCCTGCGCGTCCTAGGGGTCTGACTGACCGTGCTACAGTGTTGTTTCTGAGGCGCACGTGCCCCGAGTTGGCCCAGGCATCCCGAAAGGAAAAACTTGGGTTCTGCAGTTAGAGGAGAGCTTTGTGCCTTCCTCACACTGGACAGTCCATCTTACGATCAAGAGAGGAACTAGCCTTCGGATGAAGTAAGTTCTATGAACAACAGAACAGAACATTAGGAGAAACTTGGGGCTTTAATGACATCACTGAGCCACTGAGTCGATCAATTCATGCCTGCTTTCGAACCCCTGTTACGTGAAATAACAAATGTCCTTTCCATGTGATCCAGGTTGAACTGGGCATCCTTTCACTTTTAACTGATGGCTGAGAAGTTCTATGGGATGCATTATTAGAAGTAGAATTATTTGTTCAAAGGGCAATGTGCTCCCGAATTGTTAACTGTTTCACAGGGGTAGAGGTGAGCGGGGGGGTGGGAAGTATTGAGGGGAAATTCCTGATTTACAGCATTCGTTAATTTTTGTAGTAAACACACTCACCGCAGCTGTTTTCAACCTACCAACAAGTGTTGGAGAAGATGCAGAGAAAGGGGAACTCTTCATTGTTTACTGACACAGCCTGGTGGGCTCCTGCTGCTATGCTATGGCTTTGCATGTGCCATGCTTTTTGTGGGGAGCACTCGTCCCTCTGGTGTCTGCCCAGCCAGCTTGTTCACTTCCTGCAGGACTTTGCTCAAATGTCACTTCTCAGTGAGGCCAACCCTGGCCACCTGTTTAAAATGGCCATATTCTCAGCTTTCTCAATCCCCCTGCCCTGCTTGATTTTTTTTTTTTTCTTCTCAATATCATTCATCTTCTTCAAATAGATTGTATCATTCCCTTATATGTTTTGGTTTTGGTCTGTTATCCTCTCTTAAAATGGAAGCTCTATGAGGGAAGATTTTTGTGTGTTTGGTTCACTCTTATATCCCCAATGCCTTAAACAAATATGCGATGTATTTGCTAAATAAATAAATGAATATATGACTTTTTGCAAATTTACAAATCTATATGCACCTATTTTTTTGAAGATTTATTTATTTATTTATTTGACAGAGAAATACAAGTAGGCAGAGAGACAGGCAGTGGGGGGGGGGAAGCAGGCTCCCTGCCGAGGGACCCTGAGATCATGACCTGAGCCGAAGGCAGAGGCTTACCCCACTGAGCCACCCAGGTGCCCTTTATGCACCTTTTTTACTCAACATTATGTTTGTGATATTTATATCAGTACAAATACCTCCAGTTTATTTCACTTTCATTGATATCTATATAGATAGATATATAATAATATTATATACTTTCATTTTGAGATATACCATAATTTATTTTTCCCATCTCCTAATTATGAATGCTGGATTATTTATAATTTTTGGATATTTATAATTTCCCACTATGGCTGTGTTATCATTAACATTCATACACATACGTCTATATGACTATGTATATAATTACACACCTCAGAGTTGCCCCCCCCAACCACCACAGGCAAAAACCTGGGAATGGAATTTTGGGATCTTAAATTTTGCATTTTAATCTTGACTGGGTGCTCCTCCCTTGAAGTGATTGTACCAACTTCTTCTCTGGTAAGGAATGGGATAGAAGTTTTCTTTGCTCTCAGTGAAAACATTCAACACGGTCAGAAGTTCAGTTCTTGCCAAATCTGATTGTGGCATGGTGCCTCATCTGTGTTTTCATTTGTTTGTTCCTGACTAGTAGCAGGCCGGCTCACTTCGAGCTGCTCTCAGCTGTTTTATAGGCTCTATTTTGAATATGTGAAGCTCCATTCTGTCTTCTTTCTTCCTTTAGTATATAGAGATCACATATTAGGTTTTTTACACTGGAGAATTTTCCCTCTCCTGTAAGATAATTCTTAGTGTACTCTATGATCTTTGTATGCCTTTTGTTTATGTCCCTTGCCTCCCTTTCTTTGCAGCATCTCTGCAAGATCCAACTTGAACTTCTTTTTTTATGTGGCTCCCCCCTCTGTGACAGGGCAACTTGGTGCTGATCATTAGCTATGGCTGGGGTTGGGGGGCGGAGCTGGGGTAATCTAGAACTCCGAGTCAGGTATTTCCTTCTGAGACTCATCCTCTTCATCTGTTATTTCCTTTCCCTTTGAGTACATCTCTTTCAAGTTGGGTGTTTACATCCCTGGTGGGCTATAACAGAACTATTGTCTCTTTTCTCTCCTTAATCCCACTCACCTCCTGCACAGGCCGTGGACAATGACAACAGGTCACAAACAATAGAAATAAGGCATCAGCTTGGTTTTCCCCTCAGTATCAGGGCTAAAACTAGTTCTACAGGATGGTTCTCCACCTTCCATGGCCTGCTTGTGTCCTCAAATCTCCATCTTAGCAAAAGATCATTGCATGAGCCTTTCTAGATGAGACTCAGAAAAACTGCTCCCTGGCTCATGTCTGAATCAGTAGGTGCTAGCTTACAGCTCCTGTGTTCTCTGACTTCATATTATTTGGTGTCATAGTTTGTGTTTAAGACTGTACTTGCAGCTATGACTGTACTTGTTTTAATAAACGATGTGGATAGACTAGAGGGTATTATGCTAAGTGAAATAAGGCAGTCAGAGAAAGAAAAATACCATATGATTTCACTCGTATGTGGAATTTTAAAAACAAAACAGATGAACATAGGGGAAGGGAAGGAAAAATAAAATAAGATGAAAACAGAGAGGGAGGCAAATCAGTCATCTCTTATGATGATGAATTCTAGGAAACAAACTGTGGGTTGCTGGAGGGGAGGTGAGTGGGGGGATGGGGTAATTGGGTGACGAGCATTAAGGAGGGCACAAAGTAATGAGCACTGGGTGTTGTATGCAATTGACGAATCACTAAATTCTACTTCTGAAACTAATACCACAATATATGGCAATTTAATTTAATTTAAATTAAAGTAAAAATTAAAAAATGAGTTTTCCCCCTTTATTTTCATTCTTTGTAATTTCCTTTGATTTTATAAATGAGATAAAATAATTTGTATTATATGGTTATTTAAATAGTCTTTCACTAGATTTTTTTTTTAAGCCCGGGGATAACAAAAACAAAATGTAGAGTAGTGGTTGCCTCCATGTAGTGTTGGGAATGGGATTGTGGAAGTAAATGAAAAGGTGTAAGTACTTTCTAAGTTAGCAGCTGGGTTCCTAGTTTTTCATCTAGTGGTTATGCTTCATTACATACTTTCTTTTGCATGTATTTTTCTTCTTATCAACAATTATAATAAAGCATTAATAAGGCATGAGGCATCACTTCTGGGATAAAGTTGCATTCACTGCTGAATGAAGGGGGAGAGTCATTACCAGCTGAGAGTAAGTGGAAGAAGCAGTCAAAATGTTGACATTCACGGGAATACAAGACAGAAGACCAGTGGAAAAAGTTACAGGAGGGAATGAGCGAAGATGACAGCCACTGTCCCTTCCAAGGTGGCCTTTATGGAGCTCTGCCTTATAGTTAACTCAGGACAGTCTTAGAAATTGCACAGACACAGTAGTGAGATTTACTAGCTGCAGCCGAAGAGTCAGGACACAAGAAATATCAAGCATTACATAAAGACAAATGGAGTAAATGGATCAAGTACTGCTATTAAAACTCAACTTATTTTTTTGCGACTGAACACTAATCCTCTTAAGAGTAAAAGGAGAGGAATCTTTCTTTTCTTTCATTTTCTTCTTCTTGCTGAATTGAGTCTTTTTACTCTGTGACTTTTTTTGTCCTCCAATGCTTTCTATTGTTTTAAATCTTATTTCTCTTCTTCTAATAAGTGACTTCAAACTCTCAGTAAATGTATCTCTTTCCACCAATGTTGGGAATTAACCCATATCTAAGATGAGAATTTTTGTAGTTTTACTCTCTAGCTCTCCTCTGAAACCAATCATAACTTGTTTAAAATCATGTGGAATTTTATTTTCCATTTTTTTTTACATTATATCTTTTTCCATTCATAACAGCCCATGCTCAATGACTGTATCAAAAGTTCTAACCTAATTATCAGTAGTCACTGGAACTTACTCTAAGTTTTACGGGTTTCTCCTCTCACCAGTCTTTCTTGTGTTACATATCTTCTTTCTCTGTTGAGTTTTGTTTGTTTTGTTTTGTTTTTGCTAGGATATATATCGCTGAGTGATTTTTTTCTTTCTGAGAGAGAGATGAGTGCTTCATGTTTGAAGTAAGTGTGATCACAAGCATTGGGTAGTGTTCCAGATGAGTAAAAATCTCTTTCCTGTCGAGCTTTGAAGGCAGTGCCATACTGTCCTCCTGTGAGATATCTGCGATCTCATCCTATTCTTTAGTGGACTTTTCTCCCTCTGAAAGATACTATGTTTTCTCTTTATCACTGAAGACCAGAAATACCATGAGGCTCTGCCTGGATTCACTGTTACTCTTCAGTATTTCAGAACCAGTTCCAACGGAAGACATATCTTTTTTTGGTCCAGGAATTTTTATTTTATTACTTCCTGGATTAATTCTTTCTCTCTTTTCCATTTCAAACTCCTAACAGATACTAGGTCTCCTAAAACCGTCCTGCAATCCCTTACTATTTCTCTAGTCTTTCAAATTTGACTTTTTAATCCACATTTAAGGAGATTTCAGATAGTTTAAATTCCATTTTACTAATGTGTCTGTCAGCTACTCACCCCTACCACTGAATATATTATTTTGGCAATCATTTTTTTTTTATTACCAAGAACTCTTTTTACTCCATATTCAGTACAGCTTGTTTAAGCCTGAAAATATTTCTATGGATGTTATTGGAACTTGTTTTTAAGTTCTTGTCCCTTTCTCCCAATATGCCCGTTTCCTCTACACTTACCATCTCTTCTTCCTCTTCTGATTCATCTTGTTTCTTTTCTCTCTTTCCCTTTTAATTTTTTTTACATATTATATTACTATTTATTTTATGATCTATTTTGTGGTGCATTATCCACAATGCTTTTTTTTTACATTTTTAAAATTTCTTTTCAGCGTAATGTTATTCATTGTTTTTGCACCACACCCAGTGCTCCATGAAATGCATGCCCTCCATAATACCCACCACCTGGCTCCCACAACCTCCCAACCCCCCACCCCTTCAAAACCCCTCAGGTTGTTTTTCAGAGTCCATAGTCTCTCATGGTTCACCTCCCCTTCCAATTTCTCTCAAATCCCTTCTCCTCTCCATCTCCCCATGTCCTCCATGTTATTCATTATGCTTCACAAATAAGTGAAACCATATGGTAATTGACTCTCTCTGCTTAAATTATTTCACGCAGCATAATCTCTTCCAGTCCCGTCCATGTTGCTACAAAAGTTGGGTATTCATCCTTTCTGATGGAGGCATAATACTCCATAGTGTATATGGACCACATCTTCCTTATCCATTCGTCTGTTGAAGGGCATCTTGGTTCTTTCCACAGTTTGGTGACCGTGGCCATTGCAGCTATAAACATTGGGGTACAGATGGCCCTTCTTTTCACCACATCTGTATCTTTGGGGTAAATACCTAGTAGTGCAATTGCAGGGTCATAGGGAAGCTCTATTTTTAACTTCTTGAGGAACCTCCACACTGTTCTCCAGAGTGGCTGCACCAACTTGCATTCCCACCAACAGTGTAAGAGGGTTCCCCTTTCTCCACATCCTCTCCAATACACGTTGCTTTCTGTCTTGCTAATTTTGGCCATTCCAACTGGTGTGAGGTGGTACCTCAATGTGGTTTTAATTTGTATCTCCCTGATGGCTAGTGATGATGAACATTTTTTCATGTGTCTGATAGGCATTTGTATGTCTTCATTGGAGAAGTGTCTGTTCATATCTTCTGCCCATTTTTTGATATGATTATCTGTTTTGTGTGTGTTGAGTTTGAGAAGTTCTTTATAGATCCTGGATATCAACCTTTTGTCTGTACTGTCATTTGCAAATATCTTCTCCCATCCCGTGGGTTAATTTTAAAATAAAATTTATGTACACATATTTTAAAGAGTCAAATAGTCATACAATGTTTGTTAGGAAAAATAGTGTACTCCAATATCTTACACCTCAGATACATTTACTTTAAATACTCTAATGTATTAGGGCACCTGGGTGGTGCAGTTGGCTAAGTGTTGAACTCTTGGTTTCAGCTGAGGTAGTGAACTCAAGATCGTGATCTCAGGGTCATGAGGTCAAGCCACACATCAGGCTCCAGGCTCAGTGTGGAGTAAACTTAAGACACTCTCTCTCTCTCTGGGACATGTGGATGGCTCAGTCAGTTGATTAAATGTCTGACTCTCGATTTCAACTCAGGTCATGATCTTAGGGTTGTGCGATAAAGCCCCATGTCAGGCCCCATGCTCAGTGTGGAGTCTGCTTGAGAATCTCACACTCTCTCTCCTGCTGCCCCCCTCTCAAAATAAATAAATAGATAAATAAATAAATATTTTTTAACATATAATGCATTATTTTCCCCAGGGGTACAGGTCTGTGAATCGTCAGTCTTACACATTTCACAGCATTCACCATATCACATACCCTCCCCAATGTCCATAACCCAACCACCCTCTTCTTACCCCACTAACCCCCAGGAACCCTCAGGTTTTTTGTGAGATTAAGAGTGTCTTCTGGTTTGTCTCCCTCCTGATCCTATCTTGTTTCATTTTTTCCTTCCCTACCATCCTGCCTCTCAAATTCCTCATTTCAGGGAGATCATATGATAATTGTCTTTCTCTGATTGACTTATTTCACTAGGCATAATACCCTCTAGTTCCATCCACATCATTGCAAATGGCAAGATTTCATTTCTTTTCATGGCTGCATAGTATTCCATTGTGTGTGTGTGTGTGTGTGTGTGTGTGTGTGTACCACCTCTTCTTTATCCATTAATCTGTTGATGGACATCTAGGCTCTTTCCATAGTTTGGCTATTGTGGACATTGCTGCTATAAACATTTGGGTGCATGGATCACTACAAATGCTATAAACATTGGGGTGCATGGGTGCAAGTCTTTGTATCGTTGGGGTAAATACCCAGTAGTGCGATTGCTGGGTCATAGGGTAGCTCTATTTTCAACTTTGTGAGGAAACTCCATGCTGTTTTCCAGAGTGGCTACACCAGCCTGCATTCCCACCAACAATGTAGGAGGGTTCCCCTTTCCCCGCATCCTTGCCAACATCTGTCATTTCCTGACTTGTCAATTTTAGCCATTCTGACTGGTGTGAGGTGGTATCTCGTTGTGGTTTTGATTTGTATTTCCCTGATGCCAAGTGATGTGGAGCACTTTTTCATGTCTCTGTTGGCCATCTGGATGTCTTCTTTGCAGAAATTGTCTGTTCATGTCTTCTGCCCATTTAGTGATTGGATTATTTGTTCTTTGGGTGTTGAGTTTAATAAGTTCATTATAGATTTTGGATATTAGCCCTTTATCTGACATGTCATTTGCAAATATCTTCTCCTGTTATGTTGATTATCTTTTGTTTTTTTTTACTATTTCCTTTGCTGTGCAAAAGTTTTTGATCCTGATGAATTCCCAATAGTTCATTTTTGCCCTTGCCTCCCTTGCCTTTGGTGATGTTTCTAGGAAGAAGTTGTTGTGGCTGAGGTCAGAGAGGTTGCTGCCTGTGTTCTCCTCAAGGATTTTGATGGATTCCTTTCTCACATTGAGGTCCTTCATCAATTTGGAGTCTATTTTTGTGTGTGGTGTAAGGAAATGGTCCAGTTTCATTTTTCTGCATGTGGTTGTCCAATTTTCCCAACACCATTTGTTGAAGACACTGTCTTTTTTTCCCTTGGACATTCTTTCCTGCTTTGTCAAAGATTAGATGACCATAGAGTTGAGGGTCTATTTTTCTGCTCTCTATTCTGTTCCATTGATCTATGTGTCTGTTTTTGTACCAGTACCATACTGTCTTGATGATTAGAGCTTTGTAATAGAGCTTGAAGTGTGGAATTGTGATGCCACCAATGTCTGCTTTCTTTTTCAACATTCCTCTGGCTATTTGGGGTCTTTTCTAGTTCCATATAAATTTTAGGATTATTTGTTCCATTTCTTTGAAAAAAATGGATGGTATTTTGATAGGGATTGCATTAAATGTGTAGATTGCTTTAGGTAGCATAGCCATTTTCACAATATTTGTTCTTCCAATCCATGAGCATGGAATGTTTTTCCACTTCTTTGTGTCTTTCTCAATTTCTTTCATGAGTACTTTATAGTTTTCTGAGTACAGATTTTTTGCCTCTTTGGCTAGGTTTACTTCTAGGTATCTTGAGGTTTGGGGTGCAATTGTAAATGGGATTGACTCCTTAATTTCTCTTTCTTCTGTCTTGTTGTTGGTGTATAGAAATGCAACTGATTTCTGTGCATTGATTTTATATCCTGCCACTTTATTGAGTTCCTGTATGAGTTCTAGCAGTTTTGGGGTGGAGTCTTTTGGGTTTTCCACATAGAGTATCACGTCATCTGCAAAGAGTGAGAGTTTGACTTCTTCTTTGCCAATTTGGATGCCTTTAATTTCTTTTTGTTGTCTGATTGCTGAGGCTAGGACTTCTAGTACTATGTTGAATAGCAGTGGTGATGTGGATATCCCTGCCATATTCCTGACCTTAGGGGAAAAGCTCTCAGTTTTTCCTCATTGAGAATGATATTCCCTGTGAGTTTTTCATAGATGGCTTTAATGATATTTAGGTATGTACCCTCTATCCCTACACTTCAAAGAGTTTTGATCAAGAAAGGATGCTGTGCTTTGTCAAATTCTTTTTTTTTTTTTTTGCATCTATTGAGATGATCATATAGTTCTTGTCCTTTTTTATATTTATGTAGTGCATCCCATTGATTGATTTGCAGATGTTGAACCAATCTTGCAGCCCAGGAATAAATCCCACTTGGTCGTGTTGAATAATCCTTTTAATGTACTGTTGGATCCTATTGGCTAATATTTTGGTTAGAACCTTTGCATCCGTGTTCATCAAGGATATTGGTCTGTAATTCTCCTTTTTGATGGGGTCTTTGGTTTTGCGATCAAGGTAATGGTGGCCTCATAAAATGAGTTTGGAAGTTTTCCTTCCATTTCTTTTTTTTTTTAACAGTTTCAGGAGAATAGGTATTAATTCTTCTTTAAATGTTTGGTAGAATTCCCCTGGGAAGCCATTTGGCCCTGGGCTCTTGTTTGTTGGGAAATTTTTGATGATTGCTTTTTTAAATTCTCTGATGTATCAACATGATTTTTACTTTCATATTGCTAATAACATATTATGGATTTTTTGACCATTTTTTAGTTTTAGGTATTTTTATTGACATTCCATTATGGAAGAGTAAAATAGCAACTCTTTCGTATACACATACCTGTGCCACCAATTTATTCACACTTCTTGTCCTCTATTACCCCCAGTATAGTTATAAGATATTTTAGTTAGGTCAATACTTAGTGTTTATATTCCTATTATTATATAGATGTTATCAACAGCTCTCTTATAATTTGATTACTTTTCCTTTGGTATGCAGCTTTTGTTTCCCTCAGAGTTAGTGTCTAATTTTTTCTCAGTTTCCTATATAATTCTCATCAATTTATTCTTCAGTCTAGGGCCTGGTATACAATGTTATGTGTCTATCTATCTACCTATCTATCTATATCTTATCATCTATCTTTATCTATCATATACTTATCTATTCATCTTCTATTATCTCTATGTACTCCTTTTTTCCAAAGATTTTTTTCAAAAATTTGTTTATTTGGGAGAGAGTAAGAGAGAACATGAACAAGGAAGAGGAGCAGAGGGGGAGACAGAGGACAAGCAGACTCTGCACTGAGCACAGAGACTGACACATGGTTCCATCCAGGACCCTGCGATCATGACCTCAGCCAAAATCAAGAATGTGGAGCTCAATTGACTGAGTCTCCCAGGCACCCCTCTACCTATTCTTAAGGTGACATAAGTATTGTACTTAACTGTCAGGCACTAGTCTAAACATTTATAAATTTACTTAAAGTTCACAAGGGCACTGACAGATAGGTTTTCCATTATCTTCATAATTAATGGGAGGTGTAAAGAAAACAAGTAGGTGAAAGAGCCAATTCAACTCTATATGATCTGACTACAGAGTTTGTGCTCCTACCTTCGATCTCACATGCCCTTTTGTTAGTATTCTATCAATTCCACCTCCTTGAAGTCTCTATTTGAGTTTCTGCCACGTTCCATTTGGCCCTATTTGAGTTGGCTCTAGCCTGGTTGCTTAGCAACCATCTGAAGTTCCCCGTCATCATCATAGGAACTTCTTTTACTTTTCTTTACTATTGGTTTCTCTATTTTCTGGGTCCTAGGACTCCATCTTCTTTGGTTATCTTCTCGTTTTGGCAGAGTACATCCTCTGCTCATGTCCTTAGAAAAGACGCATGGAACTAATTTTTTAAGACCTTGAATGTCCAAGTATGTCTTTAGTCTATGTTCACACTAATTGAGATTCTGGCTATGCAAAATTCATGTTGCAAAACACTGTCTTCAGGCTTGCTCTAGAAATTGCTCTATTATCTTCTGTCTTCAGTGTTGCTGTTGAAAAGTTTAATACTATTTTGATTAATTCTTTGTTTGGAACCTGTTTCTTTTCTTTCTTGAGAGCAATTAGCATCTTTCTCTTTGTTCTTAGCATTTTCAAGTTTTACAACCATTCAGGTTGCTGCTGGGCATGCTGGTGCCCAGGTGTGCCTGTAGCCTGGAAACTCATGTCTTTCAGTTTTGAAAAATTTCTTGAATCATTGTCTTCATTATTTTCTCTTCTCTATTTATAGTTATTTTTTCTTTTTGTTTTTTGAAATTTCTATTATTCAGCTGTTCAGTGTTTTAAAAAGTCTTCTAAATTTCTGGTCACTTACGTTTTCTCTTTATTATCTGCTGCTTTGGGGAATTTGTCTGTTCTATTTTTCAGTCCTTCTATCTTTTATTATTTTTGTTCCATTTTTAACTTCTAAGAGCTCTTCTTATATTTTGAATCTCCTCTTTTTCATCTTAATTTTTAAATAGTATCTCTGTTCATGTGTTTCATGCATTCAGTAATCTTCTTTATCTGTCATAAAATATTAATGGTAACTGCCTTTGAAGTTTCCTTCCTTCTGACTAGAATCCCTGTGGTACGTGTATTGGCTGTGGATTCATTTTAGACTGTCCTGACCAGGTCACTGCCTTGGCACAGCAGTTCTCCAATTTTGTGGTATAGGAATCTCTTTACCTTTGCAAAAATTATTGAAGACATCAGAGAAAAGAATAGGGAGTGGAGGGGAAAAAATAAATAGTTTCAGCAGAAGACTAGACTCAAGAGGAATCTCAGCTCAGTGTAAGAACTGAAAGTGGGTGAAGTATACAGATGAGATTGGGAAAGGTAGAAAGTTGGAGAGACTGGCACAAACCACATATTGCCAGATAGTGCTTGTACAAGTTAAGGAAATAAGACCTTAGGAAGAAGAACCATGGAAGGGTTTTTGTCCAAAAAATTATATAACAAAAATTAGCCTTTTTGGAAGCCCATTCTGGCAGCTGCCTGGAAATAGGATAAAAAAGGAACAAACCTGGAAGCTGTAAGATTAGATGAGGGGCTCTCAGAGGAGTCCAAGGAAGACATAGCATGGCCTTGAATAGGGCAGCAGGTGAAAGGGTTAGAGAAAAGTGAACAGATTTGAGAAACATTTAGAAGATGGAATCATCACAAATGGTGACAGACTGGATGAAGGGAGGAGGCAAGTGAGACACTGGGATGAGTCAAGGATAATCCCGAGATTTTTGCCTTGAGCAAATGAGTAAGTTATAACTTTTTCACTGAAATATGGAAGTGACAGGTTTATTTATTTATACATGAATTTGTCAATCATATCAAATTATCTGAGCCAAATTACTCTGGATTCCAAATCTCTAGCATTACTTAATAATTAGCATTTCTCATAATCATATTCAAGCCTTGTTTTAAATTACATAGTATATATGAGTGTGTGTGTGCGTGTACACACACATATGTACATATATACATAAATGCACTCAATTTTTCTTCACAGTGTTATGAAATAAGGACTGTTATTTTTCCTCCTTTATATGTAAAAAGCAGAGCCACATACTGGTTAAGTAAACTGTCCAAGGACCCACAGCCAAGCATTGGTGCAGGGATGTGAAGAATTTGACTCTACAGCCTGCACTGATATCCACTAGTCTACAGTGTATGTGTGTGTGTGTTTCTCACAAGTCTTGGGCTGAGATGCAAATAAATTGATTTTGGAATCCATTTTCTCCTCTGATAATTAAATATTTTCTATTTCCACTTATTCAATCATCGATGATTTACTGAGGAACCTTATATTTATCAGGCTTTGAATTAGATAAAAATTTTAACTTTGAAAGATTTAATTCATGCCTCAAATTATTCAAGCTAAAGGGGATTCGAGGCAGGTGAAAAACAAGGACAATACAATATGACAAGGTGACTTCAGTGGAGGACAGAGGAATAACACCAAACTAGACTGGATTGGGGGGCTTGGGAGAGGCTTCCTATAGGAGCCAAAGTAGGAGCCGTGTTTTAGTGGACAAGAGTCACAAATGTAAAGAGAAGACTAAGAAGAAACTTAAAGACACAGTGCCACATGTATAGAGGAAAAAAAAGTCAACTGAAAAATCAGATGGGTTTAGAAAACTCTAAGTTGTACCACTGAGACCTTCCCAACCTTTTTCAGGTCATGGCCCTCATAAAATAATTGAAAATGTTAACATGGTGCCCTAGAACATGAAGAAGCTTGCAGGTCAATAGATACATGGGTCAGAACACAAGACGATTCTGGGATGAGATGCCCAATAATCTTGAGGGTCATACTTCAGCTTTTTCAAAAGTATCAATATGCATATTGCCAAAAGCTCAGAATAAATTATGGTATTGAGGCAAGAGCTGTAGAAGTAAGTATTTGTGTGTATATACAAATATATTTTTATTTAAGGCAAACATAAACATTGGTTTTACTTGAAAAGAGGAAATAATAGCTGGAAGGATGATGTGGAAATAATATTTGTCCCTGTCTTCCCTTTCTTCCATTTTGAATTTAGATTGGTGGGAAATGTTACTACCCACATATATAAAGACAAAATTCACACTTTGTCAGATTGGTGGATTACAAGGAACAGAGAATAATTTTTAATGTTTAATACTATTTTTAATAGTATAACATAATAGTATAGTATAACATAATAATTTCTAATGTTTAATACTATTAAAAACAAGGGTTCTTGTACTATTTATTTCCTCTGACTATATTATGAAGCAGTTTGTATTTGTCACTTTTTAAACAACTGACCAAACCATGTAATGCTCTTCATTATAATGTTTATTTGTCATGCTCCTATTTATATGTTAATCATAACAATCAGGATGGAGCAAACTCAAAGATTCTAAAAATTGGACTGTGATGTGGAAAAATCTCAAAATCTGGGGAAGAATTTTGATCTTAACAGCTTTGTTTCAAACCATTTGGCAAAATTTTATGACCAAGCTAATACCAGAGAGCTCCACCTGCTTCTCTGGGGACACAAGGCCAGATTCAACTGTTAAATGTCAGAGTATAAATGATGTGTCCAGAGAGGAAGAAGAAGTGTAAAAGCTTGGAAATAGGTCTCTGAGGAAGTTGCAACATCATCCCATATCTGAGGTCATCTTGTCCTCAGATCTCAAGGACATTTTTCTCTCTCAGCTGAAGCCCAAGCTTCCCAAGGGAACCACAGAGCACAAAATCACAGATATTAAAGATGGTCTCATTCAATGTCTTCATTTTACAGCTGCAAAAGAAAAAAAAATACTCATGGAAGTTGAATAAATAGCCTGAATTAGTTGCAAAGCTAGACTAGGAGTAGGTCTCTGCATTAAACTCTGCTTTATGAACATGCCATTGGACAGGACAGACAGAATGCAGTGACGCCCCTCCACGATTCACTTCCTCACAGATTCCAGAGACCCGAGGTGAACTGGGCTCCACAGAGAATTCAATCTACAAGTTAAAAGATGCCCCTTGAGGAAAAAGATTCCATTATCAAATAAGTTTGATTTATGAAATAAATAATTTTTTAAATTTATAAATATAAATTTATATAATAAATTTGATATAATAAATATATATAATAAATTTGATATAATAAATATAATAAATTTATATAATAGGTTTATATAATAAATTTAATATAATAAATATAATAAATTTATATTTATATAAATAAATAAATTTCTATAATATATGTATAATATATATATAAATATAAATTTATAAAATTTGATTAATTAGCTGGAGGCAAACAGAGATTTGTGTGTGTGGTTGGTTGTTAAATTGGTTAGTTTCTTTTACTGCAGGATTCCTTAGGGCCCTTCTATCTGCATTGATCTCTAAGGGGACACGAAAAACATTATATTCCAAATTTATATGCTATGGAGCATCCTTTTCATGGAATCATTTATTATCATTTTAATTCTATGGAGCACAGCATAAGAAATATTAACTTGCAGAATAAAATTCAAAATGCTTCATCATTATATTCAAGTTTCTCCATGATATGAATCCAGGCCATTTTTTAAATTTTTTTTTCAGTGATCCATAATTCATTGTTTATGCACCACACCCAGTGCTCCATGCAATCCATGCCCTCCTTAATACCCACCACCAGGCTCACCCAACCCCCCACCCCCCTCCCCAATCCAGGCCATTTTTAATATCTCTACTCCAGTATCACTTCACTCTGTTTTTAGACTTCCCATAAAGTTCATGACTTCCCTTATTTGTTGGCACTATTTTCTCAGACTGGACTACCCATGCTTCTGTCTCTGCCGTGCAGAATTTTGTAACCCTTCTTTATGGGATTTTTCTCTAATCCTTTCTGTTAAAATTAATTTATGGTCCCTTTTTATTGTTTAGTAGTCCTTTCTTTTATTTGACAAACATTTGAAAAGTGCCTATATGTGCCAGATATTATTCTAAGTGCTGGGAATACAACTGTGAACAAAACAAAATGAAACTCACTGTCCCACTGAGCTTACATTCTTGTGTTATAGCAGTAAGGAAAGAAAAAATTTTTTAAATTATTAAGTACACCAGTAATACAACATGGTATCTCTTACATAGTGTTTTTATGGTATTTCAGGAGTTCAAACATTTGTATTCTCTTAAACTTGTTGAGAATAATACTACATTAATCTGCTCAGGCTGCAATAAAAAATATCATGGGCTGGTGGCAGAGGGAGGGGTGGCACTCCAACAACAGAAATTTATTTCTTACAGTCCTGGAGGCTGGAAGTCCAAGTTCAAGATGATAGCAAAATAGGTTTCATTCTGAGGCCTCTTCTCCCGTTTTCTAGGCAACTGCTATCACTCGGTGTGCTCATATGACCTCTTCTCCTTCCTTAAAGTTGGCCACCATCTCTCTGTGCTCACATGTCTTCTTCTTTGTGTGCTCCAGGAGAGAGAAATTTCTGGTTTCTCTTCCTTTTCCTATAAGGACACTCATCCCATCGTGGGGCTCAGCACTCATAACCCCATTTAAACCTAATTACCTCCCAAAAACATCACCTCCAAATACTATGTCACTCAGGGGAGGAGGGTGGTAGAGCTTCAAAGTACAAATCCGGGGGCGGGGGGGGTGAATGGGAATACAATCAGCCCATAAGAATACTCTTTCTCAAAAAAAAAAAAAAAAAGAATACTCTTTCTCAATTATTTTCATATCTCTCAGAGCTTAGCACATGTTTTCCATATAGGTACTCTTCAGTAAGTATGACTGAATTAATGTCTCAAAAAGAACTATTTTGGAGCATCTAGAGTGGGTATTAGTAGGGCACAACCTAGTGCCCACAAAAGAAGCATGCCTTGTGAGGAACCATCTGGTGATATTCTGTGCATGAGGCCTTTTTTCTGGGGTGGATGGAGAGGTCTGGAGGAGGATGACAACGTTTTGGTGGGTTGGCCTCCTCTATGGACTTTGTCAGGATGCTCTAAGGGGCCCATATACAGCTTTTATCAGCAAACCCCAAAAAGTAAATTGTTAAAGCTATTTTTCAAATTTAACTGGGCATCCTGTATTTTTATTTGCTAACTGTGGCAATTTATCTTTTTTATATATATGAAAGGACCAAAACATGTATTTCTCTATGACTCACCCAGGTAGAAACAGAAGTCCAACAAAATCCTTTCTTATTTAGGCATTTGCACATGAACAATAATGGAAACTATCTTCTTTTCTATATGAAAAAAGGTAACTGTTTCCTTGGCTAGATGGGAAGAATAAAGGTAAATTTTTCTGCATGCCTGGCACACATTACCAGCTCAATAGAAATTTCTTCCCCAGACTCTGAAAGCAGGAAGGATATCCTCTATAAACTTTCTAGTACTTTATGATTCACCAGCCATTGACTCAACCAGCATCCTGTGAGCTTCCCAGGCAAGCTTGGCTCATCCTTCAGGTGCCACGTGGACAAAAACGAATATAGCATTTAGGATAACATACTGTTTATTTATGTATATATGTATGTATTTTTATACATTTACTTAATTATAGATACAAGGATTTCAGACATGTTCCAAAATGTACTTGAGGCAACATTTGACACACATGATAAAATCATTCAAATATAAATGAGGAATATACAACTCTAGACTAATGTCTAAATAGACTGGAAGTTTCTAAGAAAGAAAATAAACATGCTAGGAGAAACTGTAGGGAATTATATATTTATTTATTTTTATTGATAAATAGTTATATATAGCTACCTATAATTTAAATATTACATATATTAAAAAGATCCATCCCCAAAATTAAGAGACAAAACAGGGGAAAACGTATACAATCCATATAAAATACAAGTGGCTAAGATTCTTTGTAGAGAAAAGATTCTCATAAAGAGTAAGAGAAAGTAGACACTGCCAGTGAAGTAGTGCTGAAGAACACAAACAGAAAACTGAGGCAAAAGTATGAAAGGAACCAGCAGGGACAGTCTTCCATGTAGCCTGAATCCCTGCTGCCAGGTTTAGCATCTTCCAATTTTCTGCCTTCATTTCTATTTGCCTGCCAGGCTTGTGTTACATAATCATCTAATACTGATGACTGATTTGCAATTATGTATTTATAGAGTGAGGAACCTCCATTCACGTCTAAGGCCATCCCTTCTGGACTGTGAGTCATTCAATGGCCATCATTGTGTGATCTTACACAATTACATTGCGTAATCTTCACCCACATGCACACACATACACACACGTCACCTCTGTGCGCACAATAAATCTACCAGCACAGTATCTCGCATACATTAAGAGCTTAAAATAAAGTTCTTTCTTCTTTTAAAGTTTTGCCATGGAGAAAAGTACTTCAGAATTGAGGTCCACAAGAACTAGATTAAGGAGGAAGGAAGAAGGAAGTCACAAGGAAATCACAAGAAAGTCAGGAAAGAATTTAAGGGGAGAAAATAAAGCCAGTCTCAGAGATGACTGGAGCTTAGTACAGGAAAACAAGAACACTCTCTCTGAGGGGCAGCAAAGAGACAGGTTCTCCAGCAAGGGAGTATGGAGACAGGATGCTTTCAAGAACTTCTTTCAGGGATGCTGCCGGTGCCAGGGAAGGACATACATCCAGTCATGACGATGGATGTCACTGAAAGGCCCAAGTTTTAAACTTGGTCAAATTAGTGGAATAAACGGGCAATGGAATCAGGTGAACCTGAATCAGACTCCTGCCCTACCACATGCACTAGCTATCCTGACATTGAAATACTCATTTCGTTTCTCTGGGGTCTCAGTTTTGTCATCCGTAAGGTAGGAATAACGGAGCCTGTCCTGTTGGGCTGTTGCAGGCGCAACTGTGTCACTAGACCATGATTCATAATGGATTCTCAATCACTTTTTATCTCCCTTCTACATCTATGTTGCATATGTGATTATTAATAATATGAGGCCGAAATGCAGATGAATTAAAATGGTATATTTAATTAAATATACCATTGTTCTAATATAGCATGTTCTATATGTAGCATGTTCTAGTAAAGCAGTTCCCTAAGTAGAATATTATGCCTTCAGGAAGCTTGTTGAAAAGGTTATCTCTAGTCAAATAAACCTGAGAAGTGATGTGAACTCTTTCTCCACTTAGACATTTGCACTGTATTTAATAGATTTACAACTATTAAATGCAATTCTATGTCCCTTACTAAAGTAATTCATTCAATTTTACTTAATCTAGCAACTTCTAATTCTCTAAATCATTTTAATTATAAGAGGAGACTCTTTTGTTTTGTTTTGTTAACTGTTAAAATCTCACAGAGCTAGTTTTATGTAGAACATATTTTCAAAAATGCTACACTCCAGCAATTCAAGCTAGGTCCTGGATGGAAAATATAATTCTTTTTTCTTTTATAAAACATACATAACATTATCATGATGAATTTAATAAGTCTTATTCAATTCATTTATATATAGTAGATATATTTGAGGCGTTCACTAATGACTGGAAATTGGGGATATGAAAGCCAGGTTCTGACCTCATGGAAAAATAGGCAGACAATTAACAGCAAACAGAAGTATTATAATGAGGATATATAGAATCCTATGAGAAGATGTTCAAAGAATGGAACTCAGTGCTAAGGTAACTAGAAAATTAGCAAGGCTGTTTCCTGAAAATAACATATATTCTATATAGTTTAAAATATATATATATATATGCATTTATCCAAACACCCCATTTCTCTAAAACTATTCTACTTAAGGTCCCAAGGTAGTGAAGTAATGAAAAGGACCAGTTTGGCTTGTAAGATTTGGAAGATTGTGTTTATCCTTTTCAAGCCAGTAAGAATTTCCCCAGACCACTTGTACATCATCATGCCCTCATCTCACACAAAATAAAGGGCAGCGTTAGCAGGAAAGACCGGGGAAAGGTTCTAATGAAACTCTTTTCAGAAATGGGATTCAAATATTTATCTTTTTTTCTTATAATTTTGAAATTTCATGATCCCTCAGTCCACCATCTAAGCTATACTTCCTCATTATGGAAACATGATAATATTGAAGAGGTTAAATGAGATGTCCTTCTCTTGTTTGGGAAGATAGTAAAATTGCAGTGAATCTCATGGAAATCCACTCATCAGACTTCTTTGCAAATAAAACTATTCCAAAATTTAATTCACCTGATTTATCAGTAAACCCATCTATCGATCCAGCTCTCAAGAGACTAATTTTCAGTATTGGGAACATATTCCTGAATTTATTTTATTTCTGAATAGTGGAGTTTTGTTTCCTTACTCATTGACACAGAATAGCACACTAGAACAGAAGTTACACATGTGTGATAACTTGGGAAGTAAGAGATTTATATGACACAGTCTTGGCTTTCTATTTGTACAAAATTAAAATGAATTCCACATGCAAAAAGGAAAACAAAAATATCTCACAAGAACTGAGTTCAAGAAAGACTGTCAGAGAACAGAATTATGAGCACATAGAGTATTTCACAACGTTACTTAATGGTCATTTTGTCCTGGCATGTATAATTTGAAACTTTCTAAATAATTCATTCAATGTGCTCCATCATCACTTTTGGTGTCTTTCTCCATATAGACATGTCCATCAGTTAGGTCAAGTTTCCTATGCTCTGCAACTAGGTAACCAGCACTGCTCTTGTCATCTTTCCTTTGTTTTTCCTTGAAAGGAAAAAAAAAGATTTTGAACAAATTTGAAAATGTGGAGAAAACTGTTATAATGAGCAGTTGTAAAACCATCAAAGAGTATGAAAGAAAACAAAGAACAGGTTCCTGGTGGAAAGAGATGCTTGTAAGTGTTCTTAGCATGAAGCCAATGACTTGATATATTATGAAATTAAATGCCCTTGTTCAAATTCTGACCTGTTTACGTACTAAATGGGTGACGGGTACTAGAGAGGGCACTTGTGATGAGCACTGGGTGTCATATGTAAGTGATGAATCACTGAATTCTATTCCAAAAACCAGTATTGCTAACTAAGTAAAATTAGAATTAAAAGAAAAACAAATTCTGGCCTGGTTTCCCTTCCACTTTGCAGCAGCATATTTGTTTTTGCATAGAAAGACTTAATGTTTAAAAATAGGGAGTCAATGTCAATGAGAGTACTACAATAACACTTGAACAAAATTTTCACTGGTGGAACAAAAAATGCAAACTACAGCAAACCTTTGGGGATTCCAAAGATATCTACCAGGGCTTCTCAAATTTTCTATTTGGGGATTTTAAAACCACTTTAAGTTTTTAAATCATGTTCTTAATTTTGTAATACATACAGAAAAGAGTATAATGATGTGTGTTTGCTTGCATGTTTGAATGTGTACGTGCCTGTGTGTAGTCTGAATAGAAATAAAACAAATGCAATATACACATCACCCAGTTGAAGAAATGGAATATTACCACTACCTTAGAGATGCCTTCCTGATTTTACCCCACTGCCCCACCCAAAGGCAACCACTGTGGTGAATGTTTCATTAATCTCTGCTTTAGCTTTATTTTTGGTTTTCCCAGGGAAAATGTATATACATAATAAAGTGCCATTTAGACATTTTAAGAGTTGATTTTTCAGAAAAGACCAATGTTGCCACTATTAGTAAAGGCTTCAGGATAAGACAGGCTGATCAGCATCTCTCCCAGGATTATAATGTGACTTCAGTTTCCCTGAGACATCACAAAACCCCATTTGGGAAAATCAGTGGTCAAGGTCAGAAATAAAGCCTGTGAAAATATTGGAGCTTTTAGAAAGGCTGTTAGTGCTCCTGCACAATATGGTTGTGTGATGGGATGGAAACAAGATATGTTTCCTTCTAAGCTTAATTAATACGGCCTACTTTGAAGTCTCAGGGGTAATTTTTCGGGGGTGACCCAGGGTACAGAAGGTAGAGCAAGAACAATCTGGATTTCTTTATTCACTCATTCCATTTAGAGTTCAATAGTGCCCTAAAAATTATTTTGGAATTCCCATGCTTCTCTTAGCTGTTGCCACTTCTCTTTCCTATTTCCTATGTCTTCTGGCTATTTGATGTTTCATTTGTTCTGGTGGAAACTATCTACCAGTAACTTTCTGAGAAAAGGTCGCCTGAGAGCTGATATGGTTGAAAATACATGCACAGCTGATTCTTGTTGTTTGCAACAGCTCTGGTCTGTGAAGTTGCCATCAACACTGAATTAGGAATACGGAATGATTGCTCTTATGAGAAATGTAGAGTCAGGTTCCTGGGAGTCTCTGATCATAATGTGTTTGTGGACCAATATCAATACCTTACCTTGTTTTACGAGTGTTTCTGTTTAAAGAAATCTTATTTAATGTACAGTTATGTCATTAACATTGTATTCATGGTCAAGAGCACTATAACTCATGTCTGAACAAAGCTTATCTAATGCAGGTATTTTCTCCATAAGGCACAT
Source organism: Mellivora capensis (assembly GCA_004024625.1). Taxonomy (NCBI): domain Eukaryota; kingdom Metazoa; phylum Chordata; class Mammalia; order Carnivora; family Mustelidae; genus Mellivora; species Mellivora capensis. The sequence goes on from PISX010011755.1 coordinate 63,093, forward strand.
AACAGCCTTCTTAATCTTAGAAACATAAGACAACACTTTCACACTACATTTGGGACCATTTTAAACAGTGAAATCTTCAACAAAAAGTGCAAAAATGTGGTACTAAGTGTACCACCTTTTATTTTTTTTCTTAAAGATTTTATTTATTTGGGGGAGACAAGATGGCGGGGAACTAGGAGGATGCTCTGGTTCAACCTGTCCCCTAAAGTGAGCTGATTACCTACCAAGGAACTCCGATCACTCATGAAATCAGCCTGAGATCAAAATTCTACTCATCAGGATCTCTTCGGGGGCAGAAGATGCCAGTGGGCAGGTAAAGCCGAGCGGGAACACAGGACTGGTATCGGAAGATAAACAAAAGGGGGAGGGAGCCACCAGAGGAGACGCATTGGGAAGTAATACCCCAATACGAGAGTCCCCTAAGACTGGGGACCAGCATTAACTTGAAGTCCGATAAAAAGCACTCAAAAAGAGAAAAGATCATAGGGTGAAATTGTGGG
>PISX010011756.1:0-63393 GCA_004024625.1 Mellivora capensis
GCATTGCTCCTCTTTGAAAAAGTCATGTTTCTTTCCACCTTGTGATTTGGCCTCAGCCCAGAGCGCCCCCAAGCCTGCCGCTTCTGATTTCATGTTACCACGTGGCAGGGAAGACGATCACAAAGGCAGCATAAAATGCCTGAGTTGAGGGCAGCCAGCTGTTTATTGCTACATTATCTGCTTCCGAAAGAGACTACAGAGCTGCTGCTCCCCCTTTTCCCTGCAGATAAAACTTGATGAGATATTAACATTTAAATTACAGCACTCTTTATTTTTATTCCATTCTAGAGGCTTTGAAATGCACTGGACTGTTTCAAACTGCTTTCTGGGGAAGCTTAATAACACCTCCAGCTTTTCTGTGGGTCTTTTTCAACCAGGCAACCTGCTGTCACTCCGTCAGCCCTCCAAAGGGCATTTCAGTGATTGCTGCAGCCCTGGGCTCTTGTTTGTCTAAATATCCCCACGAGTCTAACATTCCAGGTACCTTAGTCTGACAACTTAAGCCAAATAAAAGGTAAAATCTTAGCTCCTCTCTACTGATGAATTTCCTGGGGGGTTTAAGCCTTTGCCTGCCTGTTTCCGTCTTGCCCATGTATCTGCAGTATGAACACAAGATGGGCTTTTAATTAGCAAGTTGGAGGGAATGGAGCTGCCCTGTCATAGGGCCTGTTGAGGCCTGTTTTCTGTTAACAGTGAGTGGAGAATAGTGTTTTCCTCCCACCCTTGCTTACCACCACCGTAACCACACCCCGCCCTACGTGCGCAGCCTCCTTTAACTCCTCTTTTAGAACCCAGTTCAAATAGTGTCTCTTTTCTGTAGCTTTTCCTAATGTTTCTTCCCCTCGACCACCTTCTGAACTCTCCCAGGATTGAACTGCCCCTCTCTTCCTTCTCATGGAATTGCAGGATAGAGATTATTAGTTTATACCCACATCTGTCCTCTCTGCTAGACGTTTACTTTATGCACGTTTGTACCATCTGCTGCCACAGGGCAGACATGGAAGAGATGACCAGTTGAATTGCTTGCTGAATTAAAGTGAACTAAAATAATAGATTTCATATGGAAAAATAGGTAGAGTTTTAAAATACTGAAAATATCCTTCTGGTTTAAACAACTTGGATTAAAAAAACTCAAATAGATCACCAAAGCACTGATGTAGTTACATCAAAACAGTCACAGCTATTGTTACTTGTGCTAGGGACTACCATAGGTACCTATCATCACCCTATGTAAGCTATGTATGTAATTATGTCTGTCTTATAAAATAAGGCAACTGAGGCTCAGAAAAGTTAAATACCATCTGTGGGATCATGAACTTTAATCAGTGTATCAGTCAGTGTTCTCTAGAGAAACAGAACCAATAGGATCTCTCTCCCTATTTATTTATCTATTGAGACAGAGAAGGAAAAAGACTGATTTAAGGAATTGGTTCATGTGATTATGGGGGATGGTAAGTGTGAAATCTGTAGGCAATCTGACAGGCTTGGAAATTCAGGATAAAAGGAGATGTTGAAGTCTTGAATCTGAATTCCACAAGGTAGGACGCTGGAAACTCAGGCAGGGTTTCTGTGTGGCAGTCTTGAGGCAAATTCCTTCTGCAAATCTCCCACCTATGCTCTTGAGTCTTCAACTGATCAAATGAGGCCCACCCGCACTATGGAGGGTAATTTACTTTACTCAAAATCTACTGATCTAAATTTTATTCACATCTAAAAAATACCTTTACAGCCACATCTGCACAGTATTTGACTGAACAAGTAGAAGTCTGAAGAATTCTCTTTTCACAGTGTCTTGACCTTCCAGATGTTTGTCTAGTTCTCCATGGACTCTGTTCAGCTCTTTTTCTCTCTGCTAATCCATGTGCCATGAGAGCTTGTCTTTTACATTGTGAAATCTCCCACTTTTTAACCTCCTGGGCATATTTTCTTTCTACTTTGGTTCTCCTCTCAGTGATTCTATTTACTTGAGTCTTCTAAAGCTTACCATCCCTCACTCCCCACACGTGGGCTAGTCGTCCCCAGTTCCAGACTATGGGTCCCAAAGTGAGTAGATGACAATATGTAGACAGAGTGCGCAGAATTCTGAGAACTGAAATGTAAAATTCTTTTGTGTCATTTTCAGTAGTGTTGTTCTCATCTTCCCAGGGAACATGATGTAAGATGAAGAACGTTGATTATGTTATTTAGTGTTGCAGACATAAACTATTTTGTGGCAGTGAATAAATCTTAAGTCCTTTAGGAACTTGTAGAACAGATGTTAAAAAAAAAGCAATAAGTTTCTATATTTGAAAGCCCTTTGAAGAGGATAAAATGGCTTTTAAAATACTGATTATTTATACTCTTAGTTTGGCTCTTCTTTGAGTTCTTCTCTGCTCTCCTATTAGATTATCTAAACTATAGGGGAATTATTTGTGGACAGAAACTGCTTCTTATGTTAAGAGACATGTAGTATAACGATTGTGTGCTCAGATTTTGAGGGCCAAATTTCCGTGAACTTGAAGACTAGATTACATCTATCACTTGCCCAATGTGTGACCTTGGAAAGAGCCACTTAACTTCTCTTTGCTTCAGTGTCCTCCTTTTTAAAATGGTCATAAAATAATAATATAATATAATATATACTTATGTAATATGTATATTAATAAATATCTATGTTATAGGGCTGCTGCAAAGAATAAATTAATTACTCTAAGGAAAAGACTTAGAAGATTACCTGGCATGCTCCAAGTACCATTATTATTCTAGTGGTCCCATTCACAAGGACTTGCTCTTTCAATATGAGCACCTGAGTCTACATTTTATATTGTTTCCATCTGCAGGTTTTTATTTGATCTGGAAGATTAGTTGCATATGAGATAAGACAAACACAAGAGTGGGTAGGAAGTAGAATGAGAGTTAAGTACCTAGCCTAGCTGACCTCCTGTTTTATTTAGTATTACCTTGTTTGACTAATGGCCAAACACTTTTATCCTTGAGATAGTGACTAAATCATAACAGACAGGATTAGGTATTTTGGCCATCAACCCCAATCCACCTAGATGTAGCTCTAGTCACATATTTACACATAGCAGCTTATAAGAGATTCATTTTATATGCCAAATTCTGTGTACTTGGAAGCATTGATGTCATAGGACTCTAGGATAGCTTCAACAGAAATGGTAAGTATGTGCAGTATAGTAAACATGTTGCTTTGAACCAACCCATGTATTTTGATGAGTTATCATTTACAATAACCTTGGCAACTCAAGTCACAGACAAACTTTATACTATAGAATGTATACTGTAGAATACACAAGCTTCTTGTAAAGTCATTCAGTCTAGATATGTACATAAAATAGTTAATTGGCCCATGTTTAGCTTTGCAATAAACCTTCATATTTAACTCATAAATGCAAGGTACTGATTCCATTGTCCTGCAAATCAAAATGGAGCCATTGTCCAAGGACATCACGGAGTTTACTGGTCGGGTATTGTACTTCTCAGGCATCTCCACCCTCTATGGCAAAAAGAACAGGAAAGTTCAAAGCACCTGTGCATATATCCTAACAAACAAAGAGGGGTACCTGGGTGGCTCAGTATGTTAAGCATCTGATTCTCGATTTTGCCTCAGGTCATGATCTTCTGATTGTGGGATCGAGCCTCGCATTGGGCTTTGTGCTCAGTGTAGAGTCTGCTTCAGATTCTGTCTCCCTCTTGCTTACTCTCTCTCTCAAATAAATAAATAAAATCTTAAAAAAAATACATCAAAAAACCAATCAAACAATAGAAAGGTATTTTAGTGGATGACTTAGGAAAGTGAATTCTATTTTTGTCAGAGAGAAATAGATAGACAATGGTGTCTCGCTATAGTACAAGAGTATTTTAATAGTCATTAGTTTAATTCACTTCACAAGGAGGACACAATCAGTTTCACTCTCCGGTTACTTAGTTGAAATTCATTATCTGCCCGGAGAACACTCTTTACCGTCGTCAATTTTTTTATATTGTAAAGGTTCCCAACTACATGAGCTTGTGACTCTATCTTATGAAAGCCCTGATATGCCCACATGCTCTTTGGTTGACACACAAGAATTCAATCTGAAAGGATACAACCAGAGTTTACTCTTCACAGAACCAGACTTCTGCCAGTGTGGCACTGCACGTTTCATCAGGTACTTTGAGTAACATGGTCTTTGGGGTGTCTTTTTCTCCCAAACACTAGCAGAAAAAGAATTCAAGACATAGTTGTGCACTCCTGACTTGGCAGACTGTTTATGTGGCTGGAGAAGCTTTGGTTTCTGCTGTAGGTCATAGGGGTGTGCTAGCCAATTACTGGATAAAGAGAGAGGGTTTTCTTTTCACAGAGGAAAGGAGCTATAACACGAAGACTGTAGCTTCTGGTTTATTAGCTCTGTGTTTATAAAAGGAACATGAATTAATTAGCCCAGACTGTCTGAGATTTCTGATAATGGCTGGGTATAAATAAACAAGGAAATAAGAGAAGACAAGATGAAACAAAGGCATGGGATGGGAGGAAGAGAAAGCTCTGTGTTTTCTGAAATGGAAAAAAGGTGGGGCATGTGATGGTATTGTCACAGTTACCTGGAGTTCTCAGGTAAGGTCCAAGTACTATTCCTTGTGAAGGTGATACTACAGCAAGTTAACAAGGGATGGTGTAAGGTGGCTGATGTGAAGGCCACAAGAATAAGAGAACAGCATTAGGAAGAAGATAGAGAAGGGAGGAAAGCCCAAGTTGTTAATTCATGTCCTATGACCTCTATCTCAGCATAAACATCTGAAGTCCTATTAATGACTTTATATTACTAAACAGGTATTGTTATATTCATGCATATGTAGTCCAGGGCTTTTAGAGATAGCTGGATACCCTGCACATGCTTGGGTATCATTTCCATGCTCGCCCTTTACCTTCTGGAGCAGCCAAAGAAAAAGGGTATTTGGAAAGGATCTAGGATCAACACCACAGCAGTGATGATGGTTGCGATGAGCTTATTTATTTATTTATTTATTTTTAATTTAAATTTTAACTTCATTAGTTCATATAGTGTTATATAAGTTTCAGGTGTACAATATAGTGATTCAACAATTTTGTACCTTACTGGTGAGAGTGATGATAAAGATACTCTTGATCCCCTGCACCTATCTCACCTTTCCCCTCACCCTGCTCCCTTCTAGTAAACATCAGTTTGTTCTCTATAGTTAAGAGTCTGTTTCTTGGTTTTTCATTCTCTTTTTTCCCCTGTGCTTGTTTCCTTTGTTTGTTTGTTTGTTTGTTTTCCAAATTCCGGATATGACTGAAGGCATTGGTATTTGTCTTTTTCTGACTATCTCACTTAGCATATACTCTTTAGATCCACCCATGTCATTGCATATAGCAAGATTTTTTTCTTTTTCATGGATAAATAATACTTCATTGTATATATGTACCACTTCCTCTTTATCTATTCATCTATCAATAGATGTTTGGGTTGCTTCCATAATTTGGCTATTGTAAATAATGCTGCTATAAATATAGTGGTGCATGTATCCCTTTGAATTAGTGTTTTTGTATCTTTTGGGTAAATACCCCATAATGCGATTACTGGATGGTGGAATAGTTCTATTTTTAATTTTTTCAGGAACCTCCATACTGTTTTCCACAGTGGTTGCACCAGTTTGCATTCCCACCAATAGTGCAAAAGGGTTCATTTTTCTCCATATCTTTGCCAGCACCTGTTGGTTCTTGTGTTTTTTATTTTAGCCATACAGATAGGTATGAGATGGGATCTCAGTGTAGCTTTGATTTGCATTTCCCTAATGATGAGTGATGTTGAACATTTTTCATGTGTCTCTTGGCCATCTGAATGTCTTCTTTGGAAAAATGTCTATTCATACCTTCTGCTCATTTTTAAATTAGATTATTTGTTTTTTGGGTGTTGAGTTGTATCAGTTCTTTATATATTTTGGATACTAACCCTTTATCAACATGTCATTTGCAAGTATCTTCTCCCATTCAGTAGGTTGCCTTCAGTTGTTTCCTTGGCTGTACAGAAGCTCTTTATTTTGATGTAGTCCCTGTAGTTTATTTTTACTTTTAGTTACCTTGCCTTGGGAGACATATCTAGAAAAATGTTGCTACAGCTGATATCTAAAACATTACTGCCTCTGTTGTCTTCTAGGATTTTTATGGTTTCAAGTCTCACATTTAGGTCTTTAATCCATTTTGAGTTTATTTTTTGTGTATGGAATATCAAAGTGGTCTAGTTTCATTCTTTTGAATGTAGCTGTCCAGTTCTCCCAATAGCATTTGTTTAAAAGACTATTTCTTTCCCATTATATATTCTTTCTGCCTTTGTTGAAGATTACTTGACCATATAATTGTGACTTTTAAATTCTGTTCATCTATATGTCTGTTTTTGTGCCAGTACCATACTGTTTTGATTACTACAGCTTTCTAATATAACTTGAAGTCTGGGACTGTCATACCTTCAGTTTTGTTTTTCTTTCTCAAGGTTGCTTTGACTATTTGGGGTCTTTTGTGATCTTATAAAACCTTTAGGAGTTTTTGTTGTTGTTCTTGTTCTTGTTCCATGAAAAGTGCCATTGGCTTTTTGATAGGGATTATATAAATGAGCAGATTGCTTTGAGTGGTATGGACATTTTCACTATATCATGAATTTCACTAAAATCATGAATGGATGTTGTACTTTTTTCAAATGCGTTTTCTGCATCTATTAAAATGATCATATGATTGATGAGAAAAGAGAATCAGGCAAGTCCTGTGTCTTGCACCTCTGGCAGTATAGCATTAGGAATGGCGAGTACTGCAGAGAGATTAGCAGGTGGAGATGATCAGGAGCAGCCTCCAACCGCAGGGGCAGGTGAGGGTTGAGGACCAGGCAGGTGCTTAGGGATATTTGTGTCCCCATCATATCACTGATATTCAGGATCAACCATGCAGAACCTCAATTTTCTTATCTATAAAATAAGGATCATAATACCTGCTCCTTCACATTTTTTTTTGTGAAGATTAAATGACATAGTGTTTAAATGTAAAGTACTTAGCACAGTGTGTGGAAAACTGAGGCTCTAGACAAGCACCTCATTTCTTTCCACCCTCAGCACCTTGAACAATGCAAGTACCTAATCAGGATGGAGCAAACTGTACAGTGTTTACACAGAGTCTCATGTACTTCCATAGGTGAATGCATTATGGTGGTTATGACAGTTATTTGACCTAAAGAATATGAGTGACAGTGAATGTAAACTCCCTATACTGTCAGCCTGAATCAATACATATCAGGAGTAATGATCCATTGACTTCTGGGTAATGAGAGAAAGTTATGATGTTGTGACTATATTATGGCTTCTCAGAATTTTTATTGCTCTCCCTATGCATTAATATAATCACAAGAAGTATGAATCATTTGCTTTTGGACTGCACGAAGCTGCAGGATGAGGTGTTGATCATTTTATGTCAGAAAGTCATTTCTGAAAGAAAAACAACCAGGACAGTGCTATGGCATTTCCTGACAAGTACTTTAAATTTGCAGCTGTCTACATTGGGTGATTTGTCTCTGGAATCATTTAGTTCCTGTTTGTGAAAAATACTTGTCATTTTAGGAGGGCAGTGTACAGATTCAGTCAAATGTGAGTGCTAAAAACAAATTTTAAACTAGGAAAAATGTTCATTGTTTTCACAAACTTTTTTTGTGCCTAGTATGTGCCAAACTCTGTTCTAGGCATTAGAGTGTATATATTCATATCACACATTCCCTGTCATCAAGACATTCATGTTTTAGTGGCAGAGAAAATCAGAAAAATGACTAATTGGAAGGCAGTAGGGTAAATAGTAAGTTTAATGGCAGATGGCTGTTGAGAAATGATGGAGGAGAGTAAATCTTTTTTTTTAAAGATTTTATTTATTTATTTGATAGAGATCGCAAGTAGGCAGAGAGGCAGGCAGAGAGAGGGGGGAATCGGGCTCCCCGCTGAGCAGAGAGCCTGATGCAGGGCTTGATCCCAAGACCCTGAGATCATGACCTAAGCTGAAGGCAGAGGCTTTAACCCACTGAGCCACTCCGGTGCCTGAGGAGAGTAAATCCTAACAGAGATTTGAAGAACCATGGCAGATGGTATCCTTTAATGTTAAAGGTTGATCAAGAATTACCTCTACATAAAGGGGAGATGGTATGAGCAAATTTGTAGGTGAGAAATAGATGGTATTGGGATGGGGAGAAGAGAGAGCCAGAAGGAGTTTGCTATTGCATATGTTGGAAAGCTGTAGTATTAAGGGACACATATGGAGAAGGAGGCAGAATTTACGTAACAGTTGGACTTACGTGTTATGTTGGAATGTTGGGAAATGTGTCCTTTATCTTTTCATTGAACGCTATTAAAGCCATGGGTAGTCCTTTGAGAGTTTTCAGCAGAGAATACCATTGAGTAACATTCTGAATTCTCTTTCATTTTAGAGATCTCTAATATAATCTTTTACTGGGGGATAAATGATGTTTATATGATTTATATATCCATAGTCACTTATTAAGGTTTTATGTAGTTTTAAGGATATACAAAGTTATCTGAAAAGGCTGTTGAAATATTCCTCCCATTTTGTGTATTTTTTGAAGCTAGATTTTTTTATCATCTATTTTAACATAAACAATATATCATGACAGATTTAATGTAGAGTGGATATGACAATTCAGCTATCTTCTCTCAATTCAGACATTAAAGAGACTTGTAAATAATGTAAAATAATGTCATTCTACTTAAGATTTTTTGTTTCAAGTGATAGATTTTTAATAAAAATTTATAATTTATGTTAGCATGTAGTGGGTCTGTTTTTCAAACAAATGAGTAAATAAGTATTTTCTAAAAATTCTGTCTTAATTTCTAATACAGAAAATACCAATAGATAAAGCTTCTATAAGAACTGTTCTTGGAGGTCCTGAATATTTTTAAAGAGTGAGAAGGGTTTCTGAGAACAACAAAATAATTGAGAACCGTGGTGCTAGAACCACCACATGATTGAAATCTTACATTTCATTCAGATTTCACTTCTGATAGAACTTTTTATTTATGTTGTTCTCCAGTTACCTTAAGGCAGAAGCAACTACTCCATTGTTAAGTCTCATCATACTTTATTTGTACAATATCACTCACCACAATTTATTATGGTATTCATTAACAATTTTTAAACTTCCTATTGCAATGTAAGTTTCATAAGGATGGAATCTATGTCTGATTTATGTTTTGTGTCTCTCAATATATCTATCACGGTTGTAAAGTTAAATAAATCCTTGTTCAGTGAGCACAACTCATGAAAATGAGCACATGAAAATTTGCATCTCCAGGACCACTCAGATTTGGTATTTGAGTCATGCTTCTTCACTATATTTCATCACTAGATTTGGATTCAGGATGATGGGTATATCACGCTTTTTCTTGTCCCATGTTTCTTTTCTGAAAAACAAAAAACCCAAACCAAAAACAAACCTCAATCTAAAACATTCTCAGTAGTTTTAGTATCAGATACTATTTCTCAAATTAATCAGAGGAAAAAGTATCAGTGCCCAAGAATCTCTGGGAAACCAGCCAGTATCTAAAGAATCTATACTTTTAGTTACTGCAGACCATATATGAGAGAGAAATGCAGAAAGAAAAGGGGAAACAATGTTTTCATTTATTGCAATTACATACAATTTTCCCCTCCCATATCCACATTCTTAATGATAAGTTACTAAGTTTTCATTAACCAGGAGTCATTAAAGACTTCTTAATAAGGGGTCATGAACATGATTAAATATAAAATTAGGGGTACCAATGAACACAAAGAGACAATTTAAAGGTGTTAATTTAAGTGTCATCTTACTAAAGAAACTTCATTTCTCCTCTCTTTATTTAAAGCAGTTTTTGACATTCCTCATATAGATCTGAATCTGGTTTTTAGATAGAAAGCAATGAACTGAAAGAAATTCCAATTGAGAATCCTAAGGTAATGAGGTTTATGTTTTCCCTTCAGTAAAAACACAAGCGTTCTCATTAATTTGCTCAATCCTATGCAAGCAGTTGGGTAGACCTTAGGATCATGGGGACCAGTAAGCAGTAAAAGAAGGTAGATGGAAGGTAGTCCATCACTGTAGGAAATTGTTTCTTGGGCTCTAACTCATTGCTGTGTTGTTGTTTTTTTTTTTCAACAGAAAAAGAAGGTTATTATCTTGGTGCAAATTCAGTCTACGAATGTGTGATTTATGTGCTCGCTGCAGTGTTTTATCCTAAGAAAGAACACAGCACATCATCATAGGTCTTTGCTTCCTCAGAGAAGCATACACCTTTCTTCCAGGAGATACCTCTTCACATCAAAGTGGTGCTTATGGAATTGCCAAGACCTAGGTGTAGCTGGCTATAGTTGAATAGTTCTTCCAGAGCCTTTCTTGCTAGAAAGAACCATGTACTACACCTAGAGAAAAACCGTATGTTAAAATATGAGGAAAAGTGAAATACTGACACCAAAAAAGCATCTGAGGAAAAGGCTGTTATGATCACCTGAGGCCTGAGGTGACTAGTGAATTGAAAACTTAGATTTGCCTTTTCTCTATTTTATTTTTCCCGTTTGGCAGTAGCCAACATGACTTTTTAGGCCAGTTAACTTGGTCATGTCATTTTCTCCCTTAAAATAGTTGATCATTTTTCACTGCCCTGAGGGTAAAATACTAAGTGTTAGCACGACTCCCAAACCTCCTTGATCCAGCCTGGCCCATGGCTCCACTTCCATTTCTCATCTCATTCATTGGACTTTATAAAAATATTCTCAAAACTGCCTCAAAGCCTTCACACAGCTTTTTTCTCCTTTAAACATCTCTTCTTTATCTTCCACATCTGGTACAATTCCTGTTTCTTCTTCAAGTCTCAACTTAAATGTAATTTCTTGAATGAAGGATTCTGTAACCCCTCAATCTAAATTAAGTTCCCCACGTTTCATCACACTCTTGCATGTTCCTTTATGATTATTTATCAGAATTTCTAATTATATATTCACTAATGCATTTAGTTCCCCATTGAGTGAGAGGAGCATACAGCCCAGTGATTCCTATCTAATAAGTATTTAACATGTCTTTTGTGATTGAATAAAGTTTTAGTTCATTAGACTTCCGAATGATCATGCTGCATATTAGCAGTATTTAACTCACCATTCTCATGAAGGTCCATAAAAAGTTAAAGCCTGGCAAACTTTTAGATTCAAGAGAAGAAAACATTCCAAATTCCAGTGAAATGTTACCAACCACATTGACAAAGGGGATGAACTAAACACCTTTTTCTTATTAATTTTCCTGGGCTAACCTTAACCCTTGAGGAAGGCAGGAAGATTCTTTGCCTCAACCATTATTCTATTCAGGTAACACTATCTGGAAGTATAGGAAGCTACTGTATCCCACCAGACCACCTTTTTTGTACCCACAAAAATAATGTCTTTCCAGCTACAAACAGGTTCTTTCTTTCCAAATCTTGGCAGAGACCACATTTCTAATACCAATATGGCCAGGGTTAGAGTTTGCTGGCCAGTGCAATTGTACCATGAATCCTCTATTGACCATGAAGAAGGCTGAAGTCAGGAAGGGCTCTGTGAACACGCTGTGCAGGGTGGCCTTTTGTAGACAAACCTTGCGCAGGAGGAACTATTTTTCTTAAAGACGATTCCTGATTCTGGATTCCTAATTCCACTTCTGAGCAGCTTCTCTGCACTGTTACGTGTTTTCGGGAAGAGAGAAGGCCCTTCTGAAAATGATGTAACTATCCCTCTTCACTAAATAAATTCTTTGATCTTGCCTCTTTGTCTTGATTTGGACTTTCATGTTGAATCATCTGTTTTCCCATGCTTTTTCTAATTAATTTGCTAGGCTAAATTAGTGCCAAATAAATAATGAGTTTCCAAATTAGCTGACACCATAATGGAACAGAGATTTAATTAATTTACTGTCAGGGGCCTTCTACAGACAATTCTTAGTTTATAGCATAAAATGATGGTATTTATTAATGTGGAAAGTTTTCTTATTTTAATGGGTTATTTTAGTAATCAGACTTTAATATGGGGAATTTCTTGTTCTCATCTACGTAAAACAACAAGATTCAGGTTAGGCAAAGACCACACTGATATTTAGTACATTTAATTTTTCACGAAGTGCCTTGATTTCACTTTATGTGGCATTAAGATTAGTAGGTAACTCTCTACAAAAATAATAAGTTAAATATTCATGATAATTTTAGTAATTATTACTCACATATTAGAGGCATAAACCTACACAGAAATCTCTGGTATCTGTCTTTCACTGGATCACAGATTGAAAGCTTTCTTTCAAAACTGCCTTCAGGCGCACCTGGGTGGCTGAGTGGGTTAAAGCCTCTGCTTTCGGCTCGGGTCATGATCCCAGGGTCCTGGGATCCAGCCCCACATCGGGTTCTCTGCTCCACAGAGAGCCTGCTTCCTCCTCTCTCTCCCTGCCTGCCTCTCTTGCCTACTAGTAATTTCTGTCTGTCAAATAAATAAATAAAATCTTAAAAAACAAACAAACCTGCCTTCAGTGTAGGTACCATGCCCATCTCTTCCACTGTTTCCCTAAATGGATTACTACATGCTATTTCTATAGAACCCCGGATAGGAACTTCTACTTGTAAACATATGGTTTGGGAAGCTAAAACACACTGAGAACCCTGATTTCTTGCATAAATGTAGATATTTTAGATACTTTCCCTATTAAATCCACTGGATTGTTTGGACAATCTATATCTACATTGTAGAAATGGCAGTAATAATTTCCACTATTTTGTTATCATTGAGAAGATTCCACTTTTATTTTTTATTTTATTTTTTTTTAAAGATTTTTATTTATTTATTTGACAGACAGAGATCACAAGTAGGCAGAGAGCCAGGCAGAGAGAGAGAGAGAGGAGGAAGCAGGCTCCCCGCTTGAGTGGAGAGCCCGATGTGGGGCTCGATCCCAGGACCCTAAGATCATGACCTGAGCCGAAGGCAGAGGCTTTAACCCACTGAGCCACCCAGGTGCCCCAGATTCCACCTTTTAAATCTCAGTTTTCTCAGGGTGCCTGGATGGTTCAAGTGAGTCAAGTGACCCCCTCATGATTTTGGCTCAGGTCATGATCTTAGGGTTGTGGGAACAAGCCCAGCACCGGGGGTTCAGCACTGAACCTGCTTAAGATTCCCTCTGACCCTCCCGCTCTGGCTTGCACATGCTCTGTCTCTCTCAAATAAAAAAAATAAGATAAAATCTCAGTTTTCTCTTTGGGCCAGCATTAATGAAACCATTCAGCAATAAGGATTGTGAAATACAGTTCTTAGTGTAACTAGGCAGGCTCAGCGAACCCACCACAACTAACTTATAAGCTAGATAGAGTGAGGTTTATGGACAAATGAACAAGTAGAAGAATACATGCGTCTTAGTCAAGTGGATAAGTGAGGAGGGAAGATAGAATTTCTTGTCTTTTAAGTGTGTGGAGCAGAAATAGGTGAGGCTATAAGTAACATTTCAGATCAAGCCCTGGAAAATGTGGGTGGCTCTTGTCAGAGAGAGAAGGGGGCCTGAAGCTGCATACTGTAAATGAAGACAATGCTCTGTCATGTGATGGCGAGAGTCCGCTAAAATGGTAAATAATAGTCCAAAATATTTATAAAATACCTGTATTTAAGAAAAACTATTCAATTTAGGCTGAGTGTGAAAATCTGTAAATTTTGATTATTTCTCTGTACATGAAACAATAATAAGAAAGTAAACTGGGATGTAAAATCCATCACAGAATTTCCTGGTGCTTGAGAGAAGAAAGATAGATTTCCATGGATCTCTAAAATGGGAAGAATGATTTGATATTCTAAAGTGGAAATGTGAAGAGTTAATATGCATTAGTCAGGAGAAACTTTGTGTCTCTGAGTAGATAAACTCCACAAGAAAATTCTTAAAAAGAGAGATTAACTGCTTACATACAAGATAGATCTTAAAAATATCATCAGTGGGGCACCTGTGTGGCCCAGTGGGTTAAGAGTCTGACTTCAGCTCAGGTCTTGATCTCAGGGTCCTGGGATTGAGCCTCTCATGGGACTCTGGCTCAGTGGGGAGTCTGCTTGAGATCTCTCTCCCTCTCTCTCCCCCTTCCCCTACTCATTCTCTCTTTCTCTCTCAAATAAATAAATAAAAATCTTAAAAACAAAGTAAATATTGCCAGCAACTCTTTGAGGATCTATTTTTTTTCTCTCTCTTTCTCCATCTCTCTGTATTTATCTCTCTTCTTCCCTCCTTTCCTCTTTCTCTAGATAGATGATTAGGTAGCTATGGTCCATCACAGACCATCCTGCATGTATTTATGTCTATATATATATAAAAAAAAACCCCTACTGATTTAATCTTGATTTTAAAAAATCTGTTGTGGTAGGCATTATTATCCTAATTTTAGAAATGAGGGAACTCATATTCAGAGAGCTTAAGGAATAGGACCAAGGTCATTCAACTTGTAAGCTGCAGACCTGAGATTGGAACATAGGCTTGATGCTTTCATGTTCCTTGTGTTTCAGCCACAACATAAACCTGGCCTCATGAGCATATGTACCTATTTGCATTCATGTCTCATCATCAGGCCTGGTTTTAACATTTGTGGGTCTTAGGAGACATATATAGATGGAGGTCCATGTACCATAAGTCTAAGTGTTTCAAAGTTATAAATGAAACTAACAAACTAATAAAACATATTCTATTCTTGTATCCTGAGACATCTGTTTTCGCAAGGCCAGTTTTGAATTGAGAACTCTTGGACTCCTTGGATTTGCAGCACCAAGATGTGACTCAGATCCTGTCCCCCTTCTCTTTCCACCCTTGGCTTTGTCCTGCACCTTGAAGAGTCTTATGCGTAACCATTAGGCACTCTGGTCCCCATAGCCATACTCCATCCAACCCTTCCTCTCCACCAACAATTGCCCTTTGGATTCCCTTTGGCCTGGAGGTATATACCTGAACATGACACTC
The DNA here is from genome assembly GCA_004024625.1 of Mellivora capensis. Taxonomy (NCBI): domain Eukaryota; kingdom Metazoa; phylum Chordata; class Mammalia; order Carnivora; family Mustelidae; genus Mellivora; species Mellivora capensis. The sequence continues at coordinate 15,006 of PISX010011756.1, forward strand.
TACCTCAAAAAAGAGGCCCGCACAGACAATGGAAGTGGGCTCAGAACAGTCTGGGTGGGAATTCTAGTTTCCCAGGTATCCAAAATCTGGTCTGGAAGAAGGGGACTTGAGGATATGCACTCTCTATGGACCACATCTATTTGTTCCTGTGGATTCCTAATTCTGTGAGGAGTGGGCACAACCAGAGGAGGGCCAAGGAGGGACAGAGACCCTTGTTATTTGGGTATATGTGTGATATTGCTTATACTTATACTTTCTAGTAGTATGGAGAAGAATGGCTTCCATACTTTTGAAATAACTAATCATTACCTGCTCATCACTTAATACCCTCTTCATCTCTATCAGAAAGCAGTAATTAAGGGTCTTTCTGACCCTCTCTCTAACCCTTTGCCTATACCCAGAGTGCCTATACCACTCTTCTATACCCAGTGATCTATATTTGAGGTAAAGAGAGAAACAGTAGGTCCAAAAAAATACCAGTTCTATGCACTAGACATGTTACCAAATTTTCAAAAAAAATTCTGGGCTATGTTAGCTACATGGTAGGTCTGAAATCCTCTCAGCAGATGCTTCAGAATAAGCCAGGGAAGAACAAAACCATTCCGTTATAGGCCAGTCTTGCCAATGTACTCCCTGGAATCCAAGCCAATAATTCACACAGGGTGATGCTACTTTACCCAACTGTTTCATGCTGTTCCCCTCACATTCATCATGAGAAATACGTCTGGCTCCAGGAAGCTTCACCTCACTGGCGGGACGCTCATAATCTCATGTCTTGTATCTCCGTAACGTACAAAAAAGGGTTCTATTCTTTAAATCAGCATAACTTATATGAGAGAAAAAATTTCTTCCTGATATTTTTCATGTTGAAGCATACCTAAGCATACCTGGCTCTGCCAGGAAGCATGTGGAGAGTAACATTCCTATAGTCAGTATTCACAGTCTGAAGAGACTCTGAGTATAAAATGCAAATACAAAAAAAGTTGGTCAGAGACTTAGCTCTAGTTTCCATGCAAATTAGCATATTTACCTAAAGGGTGGTACCAGATAAAATTTCAGGATCAGTTTCATCCAATGCAACCACTTTACTTTTAGAAACATAAGATAGATGTTGAAGTTAAAAGACTGAGGGGAAACTAATGTTTGAAGTTTCAAAAAAGATGTCATAAAATCATCATAGTAATAATTATTTTAATAAATGAATTTACTTTAAGGAAACTGCTAGGCATAAATGGCAGAGACTGGTTGGTGAAAATATTAAGGTAAGATCCCTTTCTCTTTTTCCTAAACACAGTGGACAATTATAATCAATCAAAATAAATCAATTATTTTGAGCAGGCAGTCACTAAAGACTGTCATGAAAACAGAATGTAACCATTTAAGCAAACACACATTTAGGACTTAAAACAAATCAAAGCAGGCTCTTCCTTAATGAATTTACCTGATTCCCTAGTATGGGCATTAATGGTTGTTAGAGTTTAGTTTCACATAAAATTATAATGCTGATAGCTGAAAGAGGCCTTAGGCAAACTCTACATTGATGGTCCCCATACCTGGCTGATCATGGCATCATCAACACCAATGCCTCCTAAACGTTAATGTGTATTCAAATCACACAGAGGGTCTTGTTAAAAGTGAATATTCTGATTCAGTAGGTCTGGGGTGAGTCCCAATATTCTGCATCTCTAACACACTCCTAAGGGAGACTAATATTGCTGGTCTGTGTACCAGACGTTGGATAGCAAATAATATAGATTCTGAGGTCTCCAAGAGATTCCATCTTAGTGCAATGGAACTTGAAAAGGTTCTTCTTGTATAGGCGAGGAAACTGAAATTCAAAGAACTGTAGTGACATGACAGGTAATAAGAGAGTGATCAAGTCAGCAGCATGCCAGAGGCCCCCTAACCCCTGTGACTTGCTATTTCACTTACACAACAACATCTCCCATATAATGGGAACCTTTCACATTTTACAGTCAGGATGTGCCACCTGTGTAGTTGCATAGGGCTCTGTGCTAAGAAGGCCCCCATGTTTAGGGTTTAAGGCTCTATGCTTGAAATCTCTAAATTCATAATAATTTTATCTTTGAGTTTGTTTATAATTGAAGTTCAGTTGGACCCTGGAGCACATAGTGGGAGGGCTTGGAATCATGACTCACATGTGGCAGTTTCCCCACCTCTCTAAAATAGATTGTTGGCCACCTGCTCCCCATCCCTGGCACCCCAGGATCTACTTGGCTTTCTTCTCCATACCTCTGGCTTGACTGCTATAGTGTCTTTCAGGAGCAGTGGCCAGGTTGAATGGGTGAAGGGAGGTTCATGTCTCTCCAGCATCCTGATCTCCCCTCTGGAGACCTGAGTGCGCATGAGGGGAGAATTAGGCTTGAGAGTCTCCTGTGGTGTCCCAGGGAAGGGCATGACAGCAGTGTCCTCACACCAGGCTAACAGTGCAATGATGTGTTTGGCAGGTGGCTTGACAAGGGCCTCTCAATTACCTCCATCCAAGTACCACACTAGTCTTAGAGCAGAGGTTTTGATTCCTTGGGGTTGCCTACTTGTTGTGAATTGGGAAGGTGGTGGGTGAGAAGGGGAGATTGATTTCCCCACCTTTGGCTTGGGCCCTGAATTTTCTTTTTGCCTTGGGCTTCACCAGTTATATGGTGAAGCTGGTTCCGTTTACAAGATTGTATGGTGGACCAGTTCTCTAAAAGGATTGCAGCCAGAGGATATCCTGGGAAAATCCTTGAGGGTCTGATTTTTCTCCACTTTTTATAGACTATTCTCAGATGGCTACCAGATTATTGACTTAAACTGTAGAAGCCTTTAATCTTATTGCTGTAGTTAGTCTTTTTACAGTGATGTAACTATTGGTTTACATTTTGAATTTGTGCTTAATTGTTTGGAATGAAGTACAGAGTGAGCCAGGTGGGTACATGAGGAAAGGAAGCAGTGCTCTTTCTATTAGGAATGTCTTGTCAGGGTGCTGTCCTGTGGCAGGAATTGCAACCTCTTCCCTTGTTCGAAATGATGAAACGGACTTTAGGGGACCCACCAGCTGCCATGACAGATTTCGCCCATCTTGTACTCTGTCAGATAGGAAGAAATTTTTCCTTTGTGCAAGGTTCTTCTAGCTGGACTGAAAATTAAATTTACATAAGACAGATTAACAGGAAAAAATCAAATTTAATTTAGTATTTACAGGGAATCCACACAGATGTAAAATCTCAGTCAAGTGAAATGCAGCTTACATAACATCCTGAGCTAAGGAGAGGGGTGGGGCCTGAGGATATAAAGAGGAGGAAGGTCATTAGCAGGAAGGCAGGAAATGTTTGGAAAACCAAATTTGTCTTGTTATACAGATACGTTTCTTAGGTAAAAAAGAGTCTGTTAAATGATCTCTTCCTTGTACGGGATCCCCTTTGCAATATAAATTTAGTCAGTGGAGGGGGTAGTAAAGAACAAGGTAGAATGCCAGAAACAGCTTTACAATCTGAGCCACAATCAGAAGGAATACAAGGGTCTAACTACTAGGCTGTTTAATGGAATACATCCTCAGAGGTGAGGTGATTTTTCCTCCCCTCACTAAAATGTGAAATGGTATTCATGTTTCTGCCTAACGAGAAATTGTCAGTGAATTTCTGAATACAGTCAGATAATGTCCCATCACTTCAATACACATAGAACAGAGAGAAAAATGAATTAAACAGAAAACAGGAGCTGTCCAGAAACAAGGAGAAACTTCTAGAGTAAATAATGATTAGAAAGTGGCATTTACAGAGCATTTTTGGTGGTGGGGAGATTCTCCTGAAGTATTTTTTGGGAGCACATGGGTGATTCAGTTGGTTAAGGCTCTGCCTCTTGATTTTGACTTGGTCGTGATCTCAGGGTTGTGAGATCAAGCCCTGTGTTCAGCTCTGTGCTCAGGGGGGAGTCTGTTTGAGATTCTTTTCCTCTGCCCTTCCTCCCTCCCCACCTCCCCTACTGCTCCTACACTGGCTTGCACACACAATCTCTCTCTCTCAAATAAATAAATAAAAGAAAAAGAATATTATTTAAGGGTGCCTGGCTAACTCAGCCAGAAGAGTGTGTGATTACTCCTAATCTCATCATTGGAAGTTTGACCCCCACATTGAGTGTAGAGATTACTAAAAATAAATAAATAAACTTAAAAAATTTTTATTAGTAAAGTCTTTGTATCTAAGGCAAAGTTAGAGTAATTACAAATTAGTGAGACTGAGAAAGTTCAAATAGTGATAAAGAACCTGACACAAAAAATGCCCTTCGGGCACAGAACAGTGTGCAACAGGAACAGTGAGGGGCCTGTGAGAGGGTCAGTGGCACTGAGGGACACCAGCCAGGAGTTCAGGCTAACGCCAAAACTGACCATTCTCAAAGCCACCCGTGACTCCAAGACCTAGCTAATCACTTTGAGGGAGGTAATTTGTATTTCATGTGAGAAATGCTATAAGTCATTTGCAATTTGTTTTTAATTATCTTATTAACTACATAATAAGCACTATGTGATTCACATTCCACGTTGAGTGTTTATCATTAAAAAAAAAAAATCCCTTCACGCAGTCTTGTCCAAGACGAATGAACCAGAAGGATCACAACTACTGTCAGCAACAATTTTGTGCCCGGGGAGGTAAGCAGATTCTCATGGAATGTACTCATTCTGTGGTATTGTGTTAAGCATTGTACAATACCTCTCTCTCAGCTGGTCTTTTTAAAAAAATTTTTTTATTTTTTATATTTTTTTAATGATTACATTTTTTAGGAGTTTTTTTTTATAATTTTTTTAATTTTTTATAAACATATAAAGTATTTTTATCCCCAGGGGTACATGTCTGTGAATCAGCCGGTCTTTTATTTATTGAAACAGGCATCATGGTATTGGTCTGTGCGAGCCCAGTTACAGAACCAAGTTGTTGAAAATTCTACCTTTGGGTCAGTTGGCCTCTGAAAGTACAACAAAAATGGGTGGGGCAGTTGCTGCAAAGTGTTTAGTGGGGGAAGAGAGGGACCCCAGGAACCCCTTGCAAATCTGTGTGCTTCCGTAGTTTCCCATCACCGTTCAAAGCTCAGTGAGGAAGAAGTTTCATTTACATAGCAGTACAGCAGGTTCCAGAAGTGTGGTGAGAAAGTGTAATCTTTAATAAAGATGAGCTAAAGACCCTCACAGTCAGTTGATACGACAAAGGAAAAGAATGCATGAAATTCTGGAATGTATTCTTGACCCCCTCCACGTTAGTATTTTGCCATTTGTTTGGGTGAACAGAATCTATATGGCATTTAAATAACTTTCTTGCAGGACTATTTTTTCTTCTAAGTTTTTTTTTCTTGGAAATGCTAAAAAGATGGCAGCCTAGGTAGATGTGATAATAAACTTTTTCTTATTTAATCTATTTACTTGATTCATTATGTGAAAATGAACCATCCTTATATTTCTTTTTCTTTTGTTTTTAAAGATTTATTTATTTATTTTAGAGACAGTGGGGAGGGGCAGAGGGAGAGAGAGAATCGCAAGCAGAGCGTGGAAACTGATGTGGGGCTTGAGCTCATGACCCTGAGATCATGACATGAGCTGAAATCAAGAGTCAGTTAAGTAGGTGTAATTAATCATTTGAACAAGTCCTGGCATTAGAATTATGCTTGCTTCATGGATAAAGTAAGGTCTTTTATTCTCTCTAGCCAGGAATAATTTAAACATTATGAAATTATCAGTTCTGTATTTGTAAACTCATTGACTATTGGTACTTTTTAAAGGGTGTTCTAAAGGTTCTAAAAATCTCATGTCTCATAATTTTTGATCCATCTCTTTAAATTTTCCATCTTTTTCAGAGGTCGATTTAACTTATTGAGGTAAAATTGACATATAACATTATACTAATTTCAGGTGTACAACCTAATGATTTGATATTTGTATATCTTGCAAAATGATCACCACAGTAAGTCTAGTTGTCTAGTTAGCATTTATCACCAGGGCTACGATTTTTTTTTTCTTTTCCTTTTTTTTTTTTTTTTTTTTGTGATGAGGACTTTTCAGAGATCAAATTAGTAAATGATTTTTCTTTACATTTTCAAATTTGTTATATAATACTATAGGTGATGTCCTTATTATACCATTATTTTCTTACCACCCTAGTTTGTTTCCTTTCTTCTTCTTAATCTTGTATTTTTTTTTCTCTTTCTTAATTATGCACACAGTAGTTTTTCTGTTTTGTTTGTCTTTTTTTTTTTTTTAAAGATTTTATTTATCTATTTGACAGAGAGGCAGGCAGAGAGAGAGGGGGGTAAGCAGGCTCTCCCTGAGCAGAGAGCCTGATGCGGGGCTTGATTCCAGGACCCTAAGATCTTGACCTGAGCCGAAGGCAGAAGCCTAACCCACTGAGCCACCCAGGCGCCCCTTGTTTGTCTTTTCAAAAAGTTTTATAATCTATTATTTCTACTATTTCTATTATGTTTTTGTTTTTCTTTCCATTAATTTTGTCTTACCATTATCTTTCTTCTAGGCTTCTTTTGGTTCGTCTTACTGTATTTTTATTAATTTCTTGATTAATTTCCTTATACTTTTGTCTTTATTTGTTAGTATTTTAAAGCTTTACATTTCCTCTGAATGTAGCTTTTGCTATATTTGTTAATATACATTTTGTAATTTTCTCTTTGATACACAAACATTGAAAAGTGTTAATCTTTTTTGGTAATACATTTATAATGTACTTGTGATTGTTACCAGGGAATACGACCTATAAGATCTCCACTTTAAAGATATAAAGCTTCTTTTTAACCAAATGCATGATATTCTTTCATAAATAGATATGAGAAAAATGGATGGTGTATGTGCATGTTTATTATACATGTAGACACACATACATATGTGAATATGCACACATATTTTATCACTGTTATGTATTTTATCAGTTTCCTTTCCTGATTTTTGACCTTTGACCCTCAAATAAATTTTATTGACTTTACACTATAATTTTATTTTTATCGCTTTCTCCTTACATAATATAATATAAATAAGGGTGTATATACACCTTTTTTGCTGCTAGGGACTACATTCTGGGTTATGATTGATACAATAACTTGAATTATGCCTATTATAATTTTAAAACATCGCTCTTTATACTACTCTTTAAATTTTATATCTAAACTTTTCTAAGAACACATTGACATTCTTACCTTTTCTTATGTTTGCACCTGCATATATATCTTGATTTACCCCATTATTTTCAACTATTCTCTATCACTTGGTCTGAAGCAAATTTCTTGTGAATGACATGTTGCTCGATTTTGTTTTTTAACCTAATTTGACAGCCTTTGTCTTTTTATACAAGAATTCAGTCAGAGAATTTGGTTTTTAAAATGAACCAGAGCATAGAGGAGAGATTGCCTCTGAATATTTAAGTAGATTGTGTTCCAAAGATGAAGAAATTGTTGAGGCTGGAGACTTAGCTAGTTTCTTATAGAGAAAAGGGTTTCTATAGGGAATGCCCTAAGAACTCCAGTGAATTGTTTCATGATTAAGAGAATCACCGAGATTTTCCTGTTAACATTGCTCAACAGAGTGTTCTGTGGGGAAGAAATGAAAAGCTAAACAGGCCAGGAAGCTGAGACAGTAAATATTTATTTGTAAATAAAAAATTTACAAAAGAGAGAGAGAGAGAGAGAGCCACCAGAAAATGTAAGTGGCCCATGAGCCAATTAAGGATCAGGATCTGCAGCAGGCTGTCCCAGACAAAACCTGTTGGAGGTCAAGTGCAGACAACTAGGCTGAGTTCTTGCACAGCTAATGTATCCCTGGTTGCCAGCTGGGTAACACACGGGGAGGTATCCTCCTACCACTCACCCTCCCCATTAACAGGCAGGAACATTGCAGGCTGCAAAATAATAAGCAAAGCCGAAAGCAGGCTTGGATCCAGGTTTTGTGAGGACTGAAGCTTAGGCTATATCGCGGTGGGGGGCACTCTTCAAGAAAAAAGAATACAAAATTAGAAAAAAAAAGAGAATACAGAATTAGTTACAAATTTGAATATTTATAGAGATAAGAAAAGGCATCACAAGAAACGATCCGTGTCCTTAGAGATTCAGGTCTTCTTAGATCTTTTTTGGATAAGCGACCAGAAGCCCTCACATCATAATGTTGCCTGATTGTATCTGAGTGTTCCTTCTCCATGCAGAACACTCCACAACCCTCAGCTCTGGCAGGGACTATGTGAGTGAGAAGCCCCAAAGATTAAGCTCAATTGGCCTCCAGGTAAATCCACCTCTGGCCAGAAGCTGGCTTCTCTAGGAGTAGGAAGTATAGGATATACGTGCTCAGCTCAGCCTAATGCTGACAGCCAGGCCCAGGAACATAGAAGCGGTTCTAGAACACAAGGCTCCTAGCAGGATGCAGCCCAGAATCAGTAAACTCAGACTGCTATTATTTTTCTAAAGGAAGGCACCAGGTGTCGGTAAATTAAGACATTTGAAAGAAATCCTGTTGTGTTTCAGGCTTAATATAATATTCCCGGATAAAATTCTCAACACAGCCTTTTGTTTCCCACGGAAATGAGAAGGCCAATGAGAAATGGCCTAATGTTTAAGAGAATCTGAAATAATGGAGCTCATGATGCCCTTGCTTTATTGTATCCCAAATTCAGTCTGACCTTGGTTTTAGGGATTTAGTCTCCGCTGATCTCATTACTTTGGACACATGTAAGAACTAAGTCTGAGGAGTATGAACTGTAGGGACTGAGGGCAGGCTGCCTCAAGATGGGCCTCTTTGGAATGAAGATCATGCTGAGCTGAAGGCATTCCAGACCCAGTGGCCTTAAGAAAAACATTAGCTCCTCCCTTGACTACATAGAAGAATCGAAATTGGGGATCTTTCCCAGAATCAGGGTTATTAGCTGAGATAATTTTTTCTTGTTTTAAGATTTTTTTAAGTTTATTTATTTGACACAGAGAGACACAGTGAAAGAGTGAGCACAAGCAGGGGGAGTGGGAGAGGGAAAAACAGGCTTCCTGCCAAGCAGGGAGCCTGATGCGGGGCTCGGTCCCAGGACCCGGGATCATGATCTGAGTTGAAGGCAGATGCCTAATGACTGAGCCACCCAGGTGCCTCTAGCTGAGATAAATTTAACTGACTGACCCATCTGTATGGCAGGGCAACATCTAATTACTAGTTTCTGCTCTTCTGCTTATCACCTGGTGGACTGCATTCCTTTCCTCTGGGTGCCAGACCCCTGCCCTCTTCTGCGTAGTTCAGAATGACATACATTCCTCATTTTGCCTGAATGTCTTTGGACTTTCCATTGTCTATGTGGATTCCCCATAAGTATGAAATTAAATTTGATTTTCTACTGTTAATCTGCCTCATATCAATTTGGTTCTTAGTCCAGCAAGAAGAACCTTTGAGGGGGTAGGAATCTTGCTACTATTGTAATTGTGGGGTTGGGGAGGATAAAGCATCTAATCTTTGAATTACTTTTTGTGTTAGTTGATATTTATCATAAACTTTCTATATGATAACTTTGCATTAACAAAATTTGCCTTGGATTTAATGGTTAGTGGAAAATATGAAAAGAAAATGCTAAGGCAAAATTGTAGTGTAAAACATTGTTTGCCATATACATTTTCTTGAAATCATGTATCTAGTCTTGTGACATAGTTGTGGTGTGTTTGATGATTTTTCTGTAGGTTTTGATTTATATCTATGGGACCCAACTACTACATTGCAGTTATAGAGAATATTTGGGATTGAGAAGATATTCACTACATTTGTAAAGTTGGAGGAAGTATTTACTGGGATGAAAGATGTTATCCCAGATTTTTATTTAATTTAGTTTTATTATTATTTTTTAAAGATTTATTCACTTATTTTAGAGAGAGTGTGTGCGTGAGCAGGGAGGGGGAGGGGCAGAGAGAGAGGAGAGGGGAAGCAGACTCCCTGCTGCATGAGGAACCCCACAGGGGCTTGATCTCAGGTGATGATCTTGATCTCAGGAGATGATGACCTGAGCCAAAATCAAGAGTTTGAGACACTCAGGCATCCCATACCTTTAAATGAAGGTTAAAAGCTTAATTTAAGTATAGAAAAGTTGACCGAGTGCCCAAAAGATTCAAGGGTCAAGTGTGAAACCATTATTCAACTTTATGGTAACTACCAGGCTAACTGTAAATTCTATTATTAATAATATAATGAGTACAGTTTATTGAGTGTACTATGCTTTAGGCACTGTTTTAAGCATTTTGTACGAACTAACTCATTAAAATGTTATAACAACCCTATATAAAGTAGGTACTATCATTAATGACTTTTTTTAAGGATTTTATTTATTTATTTGACAGGTAGATATCACAAGTAGGCAGAGAGGCAGGCAGAGAGAGAGAGAGAGGGGGAAGCAGGCTTCCTGCTGAGTGAGAGCCGGATGCGGGGCTCGATCCCAGGACCCTGAGATCATGACCTGAGCCACAGGCAGAGGCTTTAACCCACTGAGCCACCGGGCGCCCAATGCCTTTTTTTTTTTTTTTTTTTAAGGATTTTACTTATTTATTTGACAGAGAGAGACACAGGGGGAAAGGGAACACAAGCAGGAGGAGTGTGAGAGGGCCAACCAGGTTTCCCGCAGAGCAGGGAGCACGATTCAGGGCTTGATCCCAGGACATGACCTGAGCAGAAGGCAGACGCTTAACGACTGAGCCACTGAGGTGCCCCACTAATGACATTTTTCACTATAATGTATTAAATATAAAATTGATAGAGATATTAGGAAGGCAGATTAGCTTCAATTATATTTTGAATCTCAGTTAGAAATATTATTTTTTGAGCATTTTATCTGTCAACATTATTTAGGATAAAATAAATCATCAATTTGAACAGATTATTTTTTTATAGTCATTGCTATAAAATGGCACCAGACTACAGAAGTAACATACAGAATTTGAAATATTTTTCTGTGCTTATTTATGTTATAATCACCATAAACTATAAAATTAGATAAAGGGTATGGACACTTGCAAAATAAATCGATGACTATAAATTTGCCATCATGTTTTAAATTGTGTCACTTTTGCCTAGGACTTTATTTTAACGATATTAAGTAATGTCTGGAATATGATGTACATACAAATGTGATAATCAAAATTCATAAATGTTCAGGCACCACTGATGTCATACATGCAGAACTATTCTAAAATAACAAGGTGGGTATGGAGTCTAATACTCATTTATGCCCAATGAATGCACAAGGAAAAAAAATACCTCCAAGTCAAATTTGAAAACCAATATTCACACATTTCAAAGAACGCTATTTCCAAGCTCTGATTGTAGAAACATTTTTTTAAAGAGCATTTTCTCCTCCATTAATTATGTCAATTGCTTCCCCAGCAATTTACATTCATGAACCTTGGTTTCTAAGGCATTTTATAATGACAACATAAATGAATGAACAGAGCCTTTTCAGCCTTCCCTTTATATGAAAATGGTTAAGGGCACCTTTTAAGTGTTCCCATTGTTCTATCACTGTGTACTTCCTCTGAGAATAATTGCATTACCTTTGCCTTCTCTAGGATATCCTTGAAAATAAAAACCAAGTTTTTATCTCAGAGGTAAATGTTCTGCAAAACTGAGACAGTCATCACTGTACTTCCTAATTCTTTTGCTGAAGCCCATGACCTTCATTGTCATCAATCTTGGAGACTAGCTTTCAAGCAGTTCCATTTTAGTGACTGAAAGTGTAATATTTTGTTCAAGTCACTACAAACAAGTCACACAACAACTCTATTTATGTGTTAATGGAATAGCAGAACAGAGATGCTTAAGACAACCAGAGATTACCATCAAGATCCCTCATGGGTTTTGCATTACTTCGGTTGGTATGTTACAGATGGCTCCTAAAATAACCAAATGCATTAATGATGCTCTATTGTAACCTTACCTAATTCACTACAGAATATTAAACTGCAGCCCTGCTTCCTGGTATTAAGCCAGAATTCTCTCATGGTCAGGGCATTCTCCCCTTGGAGTGAGGTAGACGATGATATATGTGATATAAATTACTACTCTCAGACCATAAATTACTTGTGCTGGGTCACTGCCAAGGCTCTTATCCAAGAAACTCCAATGGGTCAGGTTGAGTACCAAGATACCCTTCAAACAGAAAGGATATGCAAATTTTAGTAATCTTATCTGTAACCATAATTCATTCCTTTCATGGATTCATTCTCACATAATTTTTCAATTAGAACAGAGCCACTTCCCCACAGGACCATCTCACCCAAAATAATGTATCAGATCTAGGGATTTGTCCTTCATTGACTAAATGATTCCTTCCACTTCCTCAGAGAACTGGAAGAGGGTGGTTTGATCATTATTTTCTCATTTGTGTTATCTAGCTGGAAAGATAAAGTTTAGTACTAAGGAACAAGGCATTTGGGGGCTTTTATCAGTTCTAAGTTATTTATTTAAATAAAAGAATACATTAAACTTCTAGTTTAACATAGCACTTCTCTGCTCAGAGCGCACCAATTGATATTACCAGAATGAAAACAAGATTTTAAGTCCATATAGACAAATATAGAAGGAAATAAGACAGTAGCATAAAAGACTTTCATTTAGGGAGATCCCAACCTATATGACTTCAGACAGAAATGCTAATGATAAATAAATGTATTCATTCCTGGACAATGTACCTGGGACTTGGAGACACAAGGTTCCCTAGTGTCTGGGGGAGGTATCATACAAGGGAATTGGTTGAAAATAATAGAGAAGGAGTTAGAACCCCTGGTCCTCTCTTAGTTCTGAAATCCAGGTGATTGATTACTCTTCTCCTTTCATACCCACTCATTGACCGGGGCGGGGGGAGGGGTGTCAAAATTTTACTCTTTGGAGACATTAGCATAGACAAGTTGTGGACAACCAAAAACAAAAAGGCAGAAATAAAGGCTCACATCTAAAAAATAGAGGGGAATATGTGAAAATTTGCAAGGCTACACTGCATAGTACAGGGTGGAAATCCTAATAGGAATATCCTCACCAAGTGGTAGTATCTTCATTTCCTCTCATACACCCAGTTTCCAGAAAACTAGCATTTTTTACCACCACTCCACTTCCATACCTGAAAATAAGATGGGGAGGCTTAAAAGATTTTCACATATTTATATTTGAAAGTTCTCCCCAGGGACAGCAAACTTCCTCCCTATGTACCCTATAATAAAACAGTGTGAGGTAGGGGTTGTGCTTCATTTCCTTGCATTTGAATATCCAGTTGCCCAGCCCTATTTACTAAAAAGACACCTACTGCTTTTTGTTTCTCTTTATCCTCCCACTGCTTGTTTCTGGAGACACATTCAGCTAAGCCCTAGGTTTCTAGCCATCAGACTTAGAAGAGGGGCCCACAGGAAATGGAGAGTCATTGATATTGAGGAGAGGGTTCATTCTTAAGCTGCATGGATCTGACCATAAACAAATACCAAAATTTTGATAACAGAAATACAAAGTGGAACACTGCATAGGTCCCAGATTTGGTCAGAGCAGTTCTGAATAACACCGTGAAGACTGTAAAAACTGAACTGGCATTGGAACCACAGACCACAAGACATAGGTTAGAACTTGTGGTCTGAAGTTAACTTAATTGATGGTCTGTTAAAACTGAAAGGTCCCCCAATAATGGGTCCGTGATCAAAGGAGCGAGACTGATACAAAGCGAAGGTCAAGCAAAGCTTAATTGCGTGCCAAGCATCAAGAATCAAACCGACCATTTGGGGTCACCTCTTACAGAGAGGGTGACCCCTCTCTGCCTTACAGACTAGCTTTTAAGGGCAAAGGCCATGTGGTTGGGCCTGGCCACACAAGGTGGCTGATGAGATTGTAACACACAGAGAAAGCTGCACAGTCATGCTAGGTCACACATAAGTGACCAATTGAATTACAGTTTACCCTATAGTAGATACTTGAACTAGCCTATCACCTTGGTCAGAATTTGCGCTCAAAAGGCGAGACCCACACTCCTTTGTAGCTAGGGAGACAGTACGCATGCCCCACTGATTGGATGTCTCCACCTGGCCTGACCCGCCCTTGTATTTGGGCTTTGTTACCTGGGACTGGTTTCCCGGACTTGCTTTTAAGTAAGTTCCCTGGGGGGGGGGGGGGGGGCAGGGTCAGTTTAAGTTTTACTGCATCACTGTTTAACCCGATAGAATTGCTCTGGCTAAATAGGCCCTTACATTCCCTCCTTTTCTTTGGAGATTAGTCAAATCTTTGACTATTCAGCCAGTTCTATGTCCTCTTTTTAATGGCTGCCAGACTGTTTTAATGACTCCAGTGTGATTTACCCAGAAACAGCATTCCTCTCCTAGGGCTACACAGAGCCCCCCCTTTTCTAGAAGTAGCATGTCAAGCCCTAATCGTCTATATTTCCCACCTATACTTTAACAATAAGAGCAACAATGAACTCGATGAACTTATTGTTTTTTTGAGTCTTAGCTTTAGACCACGATCGGTGGGGTCCATCGGTGGCAGCATTCATCTCCGGGGGGCGTCCTCATCCTTGGCTTGTTTGATGTGACCCGTGTGAATCCAGGTCCTGATGCCTTCTACTTTTATTGCTGTGGGGGTGGTCAGGATGACAGTAAATGGTCCCTTCTAGCGAGGCTCCAAGTTTCCCACTTGGTGATGGCGTATCCAAACCAAATCCCCGGGTTGGTAAGGATGTGGTTCCACCTCTGTCTCTGTCTCAGTGTGGGCAGTTCAGATCCCTGTGTGGGCTAGACAGACTGTAATGCCTGCAGTGACTGGAGTACAGACTGATCAGTCATTTCTGCTAGAGCAACCTCTTGTGGCCGAAGGCAGAGCAGTGGGGAGGGGGGTGTGTCTCCCGAGCACTATTTCAAATGGGGTCACCTTGTTTAAGCAGGGTGTACATCGCACCCCGAGGAGGGTGAAAGGAAGGAGATCCACCCATCCATTGCCAGTCTCCAGAATTAGCCCTGCCAATGTCTCTTTAATAGTCCAGTTTATTCTCTCTACTTTCCCAGAGCTTTGGGGCCAGTAGGCACAACGTAGTTTCCAATTAGTGCCCATGGCCTTGGCCAATGCCTGTGAGACTGAACTCACAATGCAGGGCTGTTGTCTGATCCGATCACGAGAGGTAACCCAAACCTCTAGTAGCTTTTTGGCTACCATCTCATGTTTGGCAGAAAAAGCCTCTACCCAGCCTGAAAAGGTATCTACAAAAACTAACATATATTTGTGCCCATATTTTCCCAGTTTCATCTCTGTAAACTCCATTTTCCAATAAATTCCTCGCTCCGTACCTCTTTCTCTTTTCCCTCTTCCCATTCTAGTTCCTCCCATATTTACTGCCTGGCATTGAGCACATCTATCAATGACATCCTGAGCCATACGCTCTAATTTAGAAACCTGGAACTGCTTGCCCATAAGCTCCTTAAGCTTGCATGTCCCCAAATGAGCGCCCTGATGTATTTGGCTTACTAATTTCTTCCTAGGCTTCGAGGAAGAATTAACTTTCTTGTTCTAGTCTTAGCCCAATCCCTTTCATAGTCTAATTTAGTCCATTTCTGTAAATATACTTGCATCCTTGCTCTGGCTAAATAGCCCCTTACAAAACAAATGAAAATATTAACATTTTCGGTAGGATTTAGATAAGATGCAAGAATCTAATCATGTGATACTAAAAATACCCAAGATATAATGCAAAATAGCTTGACATGGAGAATGGAGAAAAATCTCAGCAATTCACAAGGGAAAATACAAGCAATGGACAGCAATCCCATGATGACTCAAATGTTGGAATTGTGATACAAAGACCATGCTCCAAGAGCTAAGGGCCAACGCTTTGGAAACAAATGGAAAGGTAGGCCATCTCAACAGGGAAATAAAAGATACAAATCAGAAAGAAATGGAAACTTTAGAACTGGAAAACACGAAAACAAAATTTAAAATATACCTGATGGACTCAATAGCAAGATGGAGATGACTGAAGGAAGAGTCAGTGAACCTGAACTTAGATCAATAAAAACTATCCAGTTTGAACAACAGAGAAAAAATACTGGAAAACAAAACAAAACAAAACAAAAAACAAAACTGCTCTCCTCACAGAATTGCATAAGATGCCAAAGGTCTAACTTTCATGCCATCAGAATTCAGAAGGAGAAAACAAAGAGGGTAGTTTAGAAAAAAACATTTAAAAAGAAATGTCTGAAAATTTTGCATAATACATAAACGTAAAGTTTATGTTCATAAAAATATAAAAATATAAAACTCAGTAAAACCCTAACAAATTCAAAGAAATTCATGCCCAGATATATCATAACCAAAGTGTGGAAAACCAAATTTACCACCCTTTCCCCATTCACAAAAGCAGTCAAAGAAAAACAGCATATTGTATGTAGGGAATCAATAATTTGAATAGCAATGGACTTCTCATCAGAAACAGAGGAGGCCAGAAAGTAGTAAGACTGTAGTTTTAAGAGGTTAAAGAAAAGAAGTGTCAACCCAGGATTTTGTACCCAGTGAAAATATTTTTTAGGAATGAGGGTGAAATAAATGTTTAAAGAAAAAGAAAGAGAATTCATCACTGGCACATTTCTAAAACAAATACAAAAGGACATTGTTAATAAAGAGAGAAATCATATTAGAGAGAAACAACTTTAGGAAGAAAGAGCAACAGAATTGGTAAATATAAGACTGAATATATTTTTTATTTTTTATTTATTTTTTTAAAAGATTTTATTTATGTATTTGACAGACAGATTACAAGTAGGCAGAGAGGCAGGCAGAGAGAGAGGGGAGGAAGCAGGCTCCCCAATGAGCAGAGAGCCTGATGCGGGGCTAGATCCCAGGACCCTGGGATCATGACCTGAGCCGAACGCAGAGGCTTTAACCCACTTAGCCACCCAGGTTCCCCGAATATATTTTTTACTTCTAAGTTCTTCAAAATCTAGGTAGTAGTTGAAGCTAACTTAAAACATTGCTTGATGGGTTATTTAATGTTAATGAATTGTAATACACGTGACAACATAAAGGTAAGAATTTCAGGCACCTATATTGCCATACATTTCTACATTCAATTTGAAGCAGTAAAATATTTTAAGTTGACTGAAAATATAAATAAATAGATTGTAATGCTGTAGAAAAATTACTAAAAATATACTGATACAAAGATAAAAGAAAAGTTAAAAAAAAAGAAAAAGAATACTTGAAATCTTCAAATAATCTAAAAACATCATCAAGGAGAAGTAGAAGATTTTAAAACAGGAGGGACAATCCAATAACAAATAGTCAAATGGTTAGACATATGAAAATATGTCAACAATTACATTAAATGCAAAACGTTTAAGCATATCAATGAAAAGAGACTGTTACAAATGATTAAAAATGTAACATGAGTCAATTATGTGCTATCCCTAAGAAATCACTCCAAATATAATACATAAGTATATTAAAACCAAAAAAAGTGGAAAAACATGTCATGCAACTAGTGATGAAAAGAATGCTAAAGCAACAATAGTAATATCAGAAAAAGGGAGATTTCAGAGCAACGAAAATTAATGAGGAAAAAAAGAAAAAATCACATGAGGATAAGAGGCTTAGTTCACCAAGACAGGTAACAACCCTAAATGTGTACACATGTAACAAGAGAGCTTCAAACTGCAGGAAGCCAAAGCTGATGAAAATAAAAAGAGAAATAAATTTACAATTATAGTTTGAGGAGTTCTGTTCCAAGATGACAAGATATAGGAAGACCCTGAACTCACACGCCAAATCTCCACATATTTCTAAAGCAGTTCTTCCCAAAGAACTGAGGGCTAACTGAACGTCAACTCTGTACAAGAAGATAGACCACATAGACAGCAGCAAGACAGACACATTCAATTAAAAAACCTGTTTACATACAAAAAATTATAGTTTGATATGTCAACATTCCTCTTTCAGAAACAGATGAAACTAGTAGACAGAAAATCAGTAAGAATAAGAAAGAACAAGCACCATCTGTCAACAGACTCTAAAAGAGTGAGACGAAGAGGCAGTTTCAGAGAAATTAGAAAGTATTTTGAACTGGACAAAAATGAAAATACAACATATCAAAATTTGTGGGATCAGCTCAAGACATTCTTAGAGTGAAATATATAGCATTAATTGCCATCTTAGAAAATAAGAAAGATCTCAAATCAACAATCTCAGCTTTCACTTAAAGAAATTGAGAAAAACAATTGCAAAATAATCCTAAAGCAAGTAGAAGGAAGGAGAGAATAAAATAGGAGCACATCAGTGATATGGGACACAGAAAAAAAAAAAAAAAGGAAAATATAAAAGAACATAAAAGCTCTTTTTTTTAAAAGATCAATTATATTGATAAATGTCTAGTAAAACTGACAGGAAAAAAGAAATACAAATTATCAATATGAGAAACAAAACAGAAGACTTCACTACAAACCACATTAAAAAGACAGAAAAGGAATAGTACAAACAACTCTGTGTACAGCATCTATGAAATAGATGGACCTGGAGAGTATTTACCCTGCAAAGTGAAGTCAGTCAGAGAAAGACACATACCCTAGGATTTCACTCATACGTGGAATTTAAGAAATAAAAGAGCAAAGAAAAATACAAAAGAACCAGACACTTACATTTAAATATAGAAAACAGACTGGTACTTGCTAGAAAGGCTGGGGGGAATGGGTGAAGTAGATAAAGGGGATTAAAAATACATTTGATAAGCACTGAGAAATGTAAAGAATTGATGAATCATTATAGTGTATGCCTGAAACTAATATAACACAGTATGCTAATTATACATGAATAAAAAAAAATAAAGAGAGTAAGGGGAACATCTTCTTTCAGCATGGTTTTAAAGGAACCAGAATTCTCAAATGTTATTCTCTGGTTTCATTTTATTTAGCTCTGGCAACTTCATAGCTGGAGATTTTCACTCAACTCTTGCGCTTCACTAATACCGAGATGTAAAAAATGAAGTCCTAACGACTCATATTCAAGTTTTTCATAGTACTTGGGTTTGCAAGTGAAAGGTGAAGCCTGAGCGACGTGGAGTGCCACTGGCTGAATAGAAATTGGTCTCAAGTCAAGAGATGAAAATGTAACCAATTATGTTGAGTTAAGGTTGATTAACTTTCCTGTCAATCGTGTCATTATTCTGAGATTGTTATGATTCTAAGCACTGAGTAAATAGACTCATCTGTTCAAGCATTTTCAACCGTTAAGCATAGGGAAGATGTGCGTGCATATATATATATATATGTATATATATGCTTTGTTTATATGTGTTCAGTAAATAAATATGTAAGGAAATGATATTTAATTCAAGAGAGGTACTCATTCTTAAGTAACCACTGTTGGAAGTGGAATAATATTCTTTGAGTAAAATGGGGTTTGTAGTAATGCAAATATGCTTTTGAAAATTAACTCTGCCATCTTAAAAACTGTGAGAACCGAGATAACTATTTAACCTCTTGGAACTTCTGTTTTATGACTTGTAAAATCTCGAGGGTTATTGCGAAGATGAACAGCTTTAACTGAGAAAGTAATGTAAAACACATGTTGATGTCCTTCTCTCAGGCTCTTCCGAGTGCTAGGAAAGATGACTACCAGTGCTTCTGACCTCCCACATTCTGGGCTCCTTGGGCAGATCTGGAAGAGTCTTATCCACTTTGCTGACTTCCCATAGTTACTTGGGAGCATTTTAATTTGATCTCCTGATTTAGTGGGCAAGTGGGGTCCAGATCACCATGCCTAATTCCATGAAGTTTTATATCTGACACTTTTTTTCTAAAAAAAGATTTTATTTATTTATTGGACAGACAGAGATCACAGTAGACAGAGAGGCAGCCAGAGAGAGAGGAGGAAGCAGGCTCCCCACCGAGCAGAGAGCCAGATGCAGGGCTGGATCCCAGGACCCTGAGATCATGACCTGAGCCAAAGGCACAGTCTTTAACCCACTGAGCCACCCTGGTGCCCCATATCTGACACTTTCATTGATCGTTTAACCAATCTCAAAGCTCTCCTTACTTGAGCATGAATTTCATCTCTGAGTAGCAATAATCAGGGTGCAGTTTGTAGGGAACATCTATGTTGTTTTGAGTTGTCTTTCTTGAATTTTATATTTTGCTCAAGTAGACCACGCTCCTGTGATCATTAGCTCTCAGCTCAAGAGTGTAGATTTTTTCAGTGGTTCTGGTGTTACTCTGTGAATACCCCTTATTGAATTGGCAGATTCATCAGGTGACCCCACAGCCTGGAGTTCTGGAATGCCAGCTCAAATTTCTCAGATCTTGCAGGGACCATGTGGACAGTGGATATTTTCTTGGATATTAAGATGGAAAGTCAGCACAAGGCTCTGCTTCTGCCCCTCTTGGAAATAGCTGGGGAGGGCAAAGAAACAAATGTTTATTGAGGGCGTAGTAGGCAGAATTCTAAATATTCCTCCGAGATTTCTTAATTTAATACCTGGGACTGTGAATGTGATGTAAAATCACAGTTGTTATTATGTTACCTTACATGGCAAAGGGATTTTGCAAAGGTAATTAAAGTTACAAATCAGCTGACTTTGAGTTAATCAAAAGGTAGATTATCAGAGCAGGCCTCCACTAATCACACAAACTGTTTCACAGCACATTTCCCCTAGACTTAGACCTAGAAAGGAGTCAGAACCAAAGTACTGAGAAGGGGGCCTGTGCAAGGACTTCTGAGAACTGAGAGTGACCTCCAGCCAAAGGTAAGTGGGACAATGGCGAGGAACTGCATTTCAGCTGTTAACAGGAATGAGCTCAAAAGAGGACTCAGCCCCACATGAACATACGGCTGGCTTACACTTTGGTTTTAGTCGTGGGAGACCCTAAGCAGAGAACCCATTTAAGCCCACCTGGACTTCTGATCTAAAGAACTGTGTGCTAATAAATGAGTGTTGTTTATCCACCTAATTTGTCCCATAACAATAGAAAAATAATACAGATGCCTCTCTGTAGCCAGATACTATTTTTTTTAATGTGGCATTTAATTTAATTATTACAGTCATCTATAAAAGACAATCCTGTAACTATTTTACAGATGGAAAACAGACTCAGGGAATTTATATGGCATGTCTAAGGTTTTGTAAGTTTTAAGTGGCAGAGCCCAGATTGGGAGTCATGGCTGTCTCTAAGGACAAGCAGCTTTCATGACACTAGTCTCAAAAGTCTCATGGACTAACTCACAGGGATACCACCATCCAGTGAAAATCACTCCAGAGAAGTGCTCCAAAGAAACACATTTTCTCCTTGAACTGCGCTGTAGTTGTATACCGAAGACAGAGCCCCAAAGGCTAAGATCATTCATTTTCTGCAATTCCTGTCTGTCTCCTTTAGTGTAACATGACCTCTTCTTAATCACAGTATTCCATTTCTGAACCGTGAGTGGTGCTGCCTTTTCATGTAGGGTTCTGTTTTTGTTTTCTGCAAGAATTGTCTTGAAGTGTTTTAGATTTTGCTTTACCTATATGGAATAGTACGATTTCAGCTGACAGCTTAACTATTTATAGTTAAATGCACCTCCCCCCACCCATCACTAACCAAAGGGAAGTAAGTTCCAACTTTTTGTACTATGTAAAATTCACATCATTTTAAAAATGTGATTTGTCAGAAGCAATCTTAGTCTAGTTTACTTAAAACTAAATCTTCCATTTGCTCACCTGGGCCATAGGCATAATCTCCCAAAGTCATTATCTAAGTCCAATGAATGTTCAACATTTTTATAGATTTTCATGTAGTAATATTGTTTTATTTTCTAGTATTTGATTTGTTATAAAACATAGTTGCTCTGTGATTCCTACTTTGATTTCAAATATAGATAGAGTGAATTCCTATGCTATTCTTTTAAGAATAAAAGAATGCAGTTATTTAAAGAATTGAACATTTATTATAAATTGAGACAACTCACAGGGTGTTTGCATGAGCCACATGGCCCGAGTTAATCTTTCTTTGTAAATGGAGTATTTTCTGAGTTTAATTATTTTTTTCACACCAAAAGAGCTCTAGTTGAGGTGCTGGAAAGAAGTATTTAATTGAATTCCATGATATAAGATGTTTCCCACTGTATCAGATGGAGTACTGAAAATTCATTCTGAATTATCTACTGTAAAGAATATATCAAGTAGGATGTGCTTCTTAAAAATATATGATATAAATAATTAAAGGAAAGATATTCTTAGTCCTAAGTGAAAGAAAATAAGTAAATACATTAAGATATTTCTTTTTATTTCTTGGATATGTATTGTTTATTTATAGAATTATAATCATAGCATCTATAGAATTAATTATCATTTTTTCCCTAATATTTAAACACAAATACTTTCTCATGTTATCTTGGTCTCTGTAATCATCACTCTATGGCTAATTTCCAAGATGTGCTTATAATGGAATTCATTAATCATGTCATTATTTTTTAGATATTTAGATATTGTCAGTTTTACTGTAGTACTTTAAGGAGTTTTTATCTTTGTATAAATCTTTTTTGCATTTCCTCTGTTTTGAGAAAAGGCCACTTTATGTCAGTGGTGACCCATACTTTTCAGCTTAAAGTCTCCACTTATGCAAATGAACACAGTTCATTATATATTCCATCCTCTAGGATCTGACGCATGTAGTCCCTTAATTTTCACTTTCTCCTAAGCCAAATTTCTCATCCGCTGATATAGATACCTCAGCATCCAGTGATTAAACCCTGGCCTTCCCTTCACTGTCCCTCTCCATCACAATGTTTCCTGCTCTGCAGTATAACTAGTGATTAACTTTAATTACAGTCATGACCACCTCATATAGCAGAGGCCAAAGGATGATTACAAATCATGTTTCATAATATTATTCAGAAGGATGAAGCTTCAACACAGCTACCAGGCTCAAATAACTAATTTGCATATCATTACATAGAATTTAAATGGACTTATTTCATCCACTCTCACCCTGTAGTCATCTTATTACAGTTTAGAAAATTTATTGAGTCTGTACCATGAGTGTGCAGGTGAAGGTAAAGGATGGCATTCCATCACTAACACAGTTTTAACGTGAAGAAGAAATTTCCCCAGGTTCTTTTGTATTCTGCCTGATTTAATTGATTATATCTCTCATAGGTCATCGATACACCATTAGAAAGTTTTATAATATTTAATTAGGTGGAGACAGTAACAATTATTATAATTTACTGATGGTGTGTTCTAAAACTGTTCCTGTGCCAAGTTTCACACATGATCTCATTTAATCCTACAAAAACACTCAGGTCTTTATTTTAAATATAGTGGGCATTGAGTCTTAGAGAAGATAGGCAACTAAGGTCATTTTGTTGGTAAGTAGCAGGGCCCAGATCCAATCTGTGGTTTACAACACTCTGGGCCAAAGCTTCAAACCTGCTGTGTTCTGTAAAATTTCCTTGAGGCGTGCTGTGCAGAGATAGTTGTATCTTATATATGGTGTGCAAAGGTAATTGTCTTGTGTACTTACTTATTAATTTTTATTTTTTATTTTATAAATGATTTTATTGATTTATTTATAAATCAATAAATTGATTTATTTATTGATTTATTATTTATATAAGCAGGGGGAGCAGCAGTTAGAGGGAGAAGCCAGCTCCCCACTGAGCAGGGAGCCCGATGTGGGACTGGATCCCAAGACCCTGGGATCATGACCCAAGCCAAAGGCAGACGCTTAACGGATTGAGTCACCCAGGAAACCCTCACTGATTTTTAAAACACTATTTATGGAGGAGCCACTGGGTGACAAATCCTAAGCATCACTTGTGATGCCATTCAGTGTTGACATTCTTGCTTTATTGTCACATAAGGAAGCGGGTACAATTACTTGAAAAGGGTAATTGCATACTCTGTTTTAGACATGTCTCGGAGTCTTCTGAACAAAGATTTCAAAATGAAAGGCTGTTTTTTTTTTTTAAGATTTTATTTATTTATTTGACAGAGATCACAAGTAGGCAGAGAGACAGGCAGAGAGAGAGAGAGGAGAGAGGGAAGCAGGCTCCCTGCTGAGCAGAGAGCCCGATGCGGGACTCGATCCCAGGACCCTGGGATCATGACCTGAGCCAAAGGCAGAGGCTTTAACCCACTGAGCCACCCAGGTGCCCCGAAAGGCTGTTTTAACTGGGGAAGAAGTTGAACAGATCTATGAATTTAGACCAAGACTTTTATTAAAGGTGTGGAATATGCTAAAGCTTGAGCCCTACTAACCGAAAGTTCTCTTCCCCGAAGTCAGGAGCTTTTGTTTCTGGTGACTCAGGAAAAAGCAATGCCCACACGATAATTCCAGAAATGTGGGTGTAGCAACTTAAGACATTAAGGCAGAAGTGATGGCAGTTCACGGTTCACTCCCCTCTTAGATCAAATGCTACCTGCCCTGAGTCAGGAAAGGTGATAAAACTGGTAAGACAGAAGGTGAAACAAAACCCGAGACCCGACTGCCTGACCAGATTCACACTCCAGATCTCTAATCTCTAGTCATGCCCTGTACAGAAAGGAGAATGTTCATATATTTACCATGTCACAATTAGAAGAAAAACAGCAAAGGTTATAAATCACTTTTTTTTTTTTCCTTTCAGAAAAACCTTCCATGGATTTTATGGACTCTTTATCTAGGTTTTAGGCTTGTGATTATCCAAGAACTCTAAGGAAATAAAAGTGAAAAGGTAAAAGAAAGTAATTAAATTAGAGAAATGATGGGGTTCAGGGTTGGGACAGAAGTAGCACAGAAAGAAGGAGAAAGTACACGTATGTGGTCTAGAACCATATGACTCTGTCTGCTTCTTTGCTGATACAGAGTGTCCACACCTGTAAACTCTTAAATCGAAATGGATGGGTCCAAATATTTGTAACTCTGTAAAGACTCAGTGCTAGTATCATTTAAAGCTATCAAAAATAACTTCATTTATATTAAAAAGATTATAAGTGTCCATTGTGGGAAAATTAAGGTCAAGGACAAATTTTAAAAAGACAAGAATCTTTTCTACATTCTAGCCCATACTTAAAAAAAAAAACCCCGAAGATTTTTCCAATATATGGGTGATAATTAAATTTGTCGTCTGCCCTTGAGGTTGAGTCTTTTCATTTATTTATAGTCCTTTTGTATTTCTTGTATGTAGGTAACCAAGTGTTTCAAGTGTCTCAGACCTATGTTAGAGATGAATGAAATGTGAAATCAATACCATATATAGAAAGAGTATTTGGTTAAATCATGAATGTCCGCTATTTAACCTTTTTTTTGATTCCACATACAGCAGTTTCATCTGGCACAAACTCAGAACAATACAAACACAGGGGTTGCATACACAGTCTGTAGCAGAATTCTAAATTTATTTTTAACTCAGAGAAATGGCCGACAGTTACCTTCCTGAGTAAGATGGGGCACACTGAAATATTTTCCCCACTGGGGATTGCAGTGAGTTGATCACTACTCTGTCTTGGAGATACATTCAGATTTCACCTAAGACTGAAAACATGAGGAGCCTCAACTTCCCAGGATGGCAGGAAGGTAGGTCATTTTAAAATACAATTAGGTACTGGACTGGTGTGTATTTATACACAGACACACACTGAGTACTTTGGTACGATTTGCGTACTTAGAATATAGTAGTAAAACAAGTGGGCTGTCTTTGAACAAAGACTGTATTCAAGACATGACAGAGGCAGGTAAAATATCAGTGCATTTCCATTTTGACGTAAGCGGCGATATGCTTTTCAAAGTTTTTCTCTTGAAGCTGACAGTTGGGTAAACTAGTGTTATCCAAGTCATCAACCTAATATGAATATTAGGATACCTCTTATAGTTTATAATTATTTTAAAGTTAATAGCTATTTTTATGATTACTTGCTAAATAATACTGCTTACTATTTTACCATTGTTTGCTAAATACTTGCCCTCTGCTCTAATTTTCAAGATAGTCAGCATACCCTTCTTAAGACTATATCAACCTTTATCCTTAATCCCATCAAGACTCATCTGAGAGGGGCACCTGGGTGGCTCAGTTGGTTGAGTGACTGCCTTCAGCTCAGGTCATGATCCTGAAGTTCAGGGATTGAGCCCCATTGGGCTCCTGGCTCAGCAGGGGGCCTGCTTCTGCTTCTCCCTCTACTCTTCCTCCTTTCATGCTCTCTCTCTCTCATTCTCTCTCTCTCACATAAATAAGTAAAATCCTTTTTTTTCTTTTAAGACTCATCTGAGAATTGGGGGCTGCCTCATTTTACATAGGGAGAGAGTAGGTAGAGAACTGGGAAGTGTGGTTAGTACCCCAACACCAGGGTTCCCCGCACATCTAGGAGGTAAACACTGCTAAACACTGTCGAAGGGCAGGCCAGAGTGCACATGCCCACTGATGCAGTGGTGTCCACATGCATGCCAATGCCCCCTTAGCAACCACAGATGTGAGCTCCGTGGTTCTAGCTCTTTCAGTTCATACACATATGATCAGCCATTGTCCCAAAAGCATGACCCAGTGCCCCAACAACTTATTCCAGAGGCCCTTCATTCTTAGCCATGTAAACACTGGGTCATTGTGTGGAATATACATTTTTAGACACAAGACCACAAATGCATGAGAAAAGTATTCAAAAGGCTGAGCAGTTAGATAATATGACAAATGTCTACTAAGGTGAATAATTAATATCTCACATTTAACTTGGTCAAAACTGAACCATCAACTTCCTCTTTTTATTTTTTTTTAAGATTTTTTTTTTTTTTTAATTAGAAAGCACAAGCAGTGGGGAGTAGCTGATGAAGAAGAGGGAGAAGCAGGCTCCCCAGTGGACAGAGAACTGGATGCTGGGCTCGATCCCAGGACTCTGGGATCATGACCTGAGTTGAAGGGAGACGCTTAACCAACTGAGCCACCCAGGTGACCCCGAACCACCATTTTTTTTTAAGAGACCATTTTTTCCCCCATGCATTCTCGTATTCATTCTATCTGTAAATCCTCTTAGTTCTTGGAACAAAATCTATCCCAAACCTGACTGGGTCTCCTATATCCACTACTTAAAGTACAGATCAAATACACCATCATCTTTTGCTTAAACAATATCAGAGGCCTCCCAACAGGATCTTTCTGCCTCATTCTTGTCCATTTGCTAACGGACTAGCCATCAGAGGGCAATGATAAATCTCACAAGAGAAATGATCCCAATCTTTACCCCAGTGGGTTGTTCCCCCCCTCCCCCGGTCCCTATGCAGATGTGCTGACTTCTAAAAGCCTTGCCCATCCAGGAAACTAGAGAGAAAGTAGAGGTGCTCATAAGAGATCCTCCCACACCCTTTCAGCAGATAGCGAATCTCTGTAAGCTCTACGTTTATGTGAAAAAGGCCTAGTCCAGTGACTCTTCCCCAGGCAATTCTGTTCCAGACTGAAGGATTCTGTTAACTCATACAGGGGAGTGTGGCCACATTTCTCACACAAATCTTCACCCTCTTCAGGTTACACTAGAAAACATGTTTAACAGTGATAATCATTTACAAAGAGACTACAGAATTACAGATGTTCCCATCAATGATCAATAACACTTATTAAAATACTTTTCTCCTTTTACATAAAGTATAATGATTTATGTCTCAAAAAAGTAAGACTATTCAATTCCCAAAGATATTTCAAAAATCTCTCTTGCTTAACCCTCTTGTTCTGTTCTTCAGTCTTTCAGACTTGTTTTTGTTTCCAACTTATTCACAGAAGTTTATACTCAAAGAAACTTCCATCTCGAAGAACCTGCTTGTGTTTCTCTAACTCACCAAGGTGTTACTTTGCGGTTTGCTTATATGAATCCTGTGGGGGTGAGAATGACTGCTGTGTTAAAAATTACGGCATTTAAACTGATCTGTGAGACAACAATTCACAAATAAACAGAAGGTGGCCTGTTACGTATCACTAAGGTCTCTAGGTCAGCCATCCCACCTTCCTCAGCATTCCCTTCCTGAATGCATGTGATTACAGATAATTGTGTATATTCTACTCATTCTTACTTCCTATTCTAACGTTTCTTCTCTGCAGGTGCTCAGCTTTAGATGTTTCATTTTTTTCTACTCCGGCATTTAAATAGCAAATGCCTTTCTTTTTGGTATCTGCATAGTTCTCTAATAGTCTGCATAAGAATTCAAAAGTTCTCACCCTCCAGAAGGTTAAGTAAAATTCAAATAAAGTAGAATTCACAGTCTGGAACTTAAAATAAAATGGCATATCTCTCGGCTTTTCATAGCCCAGTCCATTGGGACAGAATCTCTTCACTTGAGATTGCAAAATTCCTATTTGCTAAAGATGAAGCAGCTCCCAGGAGTTGTTACAAGGACTCAGTTTGTGCTTATTAGCATGTGCATTGGTTGAAATCAGGGTGGCTGGCTGGAGACAGGGTGGCTAGACTTGAAGAGACAGGGTTAAACCAAGTTGAATACAGGGGTACCTGGGTGGCTCAGTGGGTTAAACCTCTGCCTTTGGCTCAGGTCATGATCTCTGGGTCCTGGGATCGAGCCCACATTGGGCTCTCTGCTCAGCAAGGTGCCTGCTTCTGCCTGCCTCTCTGCCTACTTGTGATCTTTCTCTCTCTGTCAAATGAATAAATAAAATCTTAAAAAAAACCGAGTTAAATACAAATAATGTTACAGGACTCATTACATTTTGCTCTTTAGGTGATGAAAAATTTCTACGTTGGGTATCTAGGCAGCCAAAGAAACTACACTGATTGTAACTATCATGCTCTGTATTAGCACGGGAGACTTCAGGTCTAGTTTCACAGATTTGGAGGACTGGCATCTTTTTAGAGAAGCCTGTTAACATAACAATAGTTATCTGACAGTGAGTCAGCAGAGGTCTACTGGTCATTTAAGAGCAAAGTTATTTTTTGTTTGCATAGCTGTGTGGGTGTGCTGCTCCAAGGACATGCGGCTGGCTGACTGCACTTACAGACGTGTTAGAGTGTTGAGGTAATGTGTGAGAAAAAGGGCCCAAGCTGTTTTTTTTTTTTTGTTTTTTGTTTTTTGTTTTTCTTTTTTAGGTGGGGGAAGGGCAGGGAAGAGAGAGTATCCTAAGCAGGTGCCAGGCCCAGCACGGAGCTGATGCAGGGCTTGATCTTAGAACGCTGAGATCATGACCTGAGCCAAAATCAGGAGTTGGATGCCTAATCAGATGAGCCACTGCGGTGTCCCAAGCACCGGCTGTTTTTAAACCTAATAGAGTTGGGAACCTGAAATATATTTTGAAGCTCAAACTCCTAGGGATGGGAGTTCTGCTATGGCCACTTGCAGAAAATTTCCTACAACGGAAATCTTTTGCAAGAATAGCTGCAGCCCACATATTGGCTTGTTGGAAATTCAAAGACTTTGTCAAGAAGTGAATTCAAGGCAGCAAAGTATAAAGGTTAAGGATAAGGTTTGGAATTAGGACACAGTGGATTTTCTTTTCTCTTTTTCCAATTTAAAAATTTTTTATTTTAAAAAAGATTTTGTTTATTTATTGGAGAGAGAGAGCACAAGCTTGGTAGTGGGGGGCAGAGGCAGAGGGAAAGGGAGAGAGAGAGGAGCAGACTCCTCACTGAGAAGGGAACCTAATGCAGGGCTGGATCCCAGGACCCTGAGTTCATGACCTGAGCCAAAGACAGAGGTTTAACAGACTGAGCTGCCCACGCGCCCCTAGAATTGATTCTCAATCTTAGATCTATTGCTTATCAGCTGGACACATTTTTAACCTTGCTGAGTCTTGGTGTTCTTATACATAAAATGGGAATGATAGTACCAATTTCATAATGTTGTTTGGGAAATTAAGGAAGCTAATAGAAGCATAGCACGGAGTGTTGTGCTCAGTAAATGTTTCTGCAGCCATCAATTATTGCTGTGGTTGAAATGACCTGGGTTCTCTTCAAGGTTACACATCAAAAAACTATCTCCTGAGGTCTCTGAGGGGAATTTTTCTCTATGCTGAAAATCTACCTGTGTGGTAGTTTTACCTACCAGAAGGAAACACTGTCCCTAGGGTCAGGGTCATACTCAAAGTCACAGATTAGGAACTGAGCTCCAGCCTTTCCCCTCCACAAGGACTAATGCACATTCCTGTTCTGACACAGCAGCTCTTAGAGAGAGGACAGTCTGTTCCTCAGTGGAGAAAATTCCAAGCCAAGATGGCTGGCTCTCTGGGGTGAAAGCTAAAGTCATTCATACAGCCACTTCTTCAAAGTGCGAGTCTGTCCCAGGAAAGCTGGATTTTCCCTTTTTTCTCTCCTTTAGTACCTCATCCCCTCTCACATTTAGTGCCAGAATGAGTCTGCAGCCTTGCTCTCTCGATGCCAATGTCACTTTCGTTCAGGGCGTCCATTCCCCTTACCTGCCACTGAGTACTGATCAGTATCATCCTGGCCTATGCCAACATACTTCCCTAACTCTGAATCATAGTTTCTTCCCTTCCACGAAGCCCCTTGGCTCCAAAAGCTCTGTAGGTCAGGAGTAATGGGAGAGCTGTTTTACTAAGCATAGAAAATTGACTCCAAGTTGACATTCTGATTTGACCTCTATACACAGAAACTTCCAGCATCCTTTTCATGCTCCAGTTCATCTATCGCCCTTTTACGTAATTTACCTAATTTCCAAATAAATATTATGTGAATGAAATATGATTATCTCTGTTATATAGTTGAGGGAGTTGGAGCCCAGTTCAGTCACATGCCCAAGGTCATCCAGCTAATAACTGAGGGAGTTGGGACTGAACTCTGTTGTAATAAAGCCAGCAATTATGCTTCAGAAATACAGAAGCCTATTTTTCTCTTAGTCATATTTAAACTCATATTTTATATGTAAGAAATATAGTTGCCCGCTTTTCTATTTTTATCACATCAATTTTAAGATAATTAAAAAAAAAGCAGACTCCCTGGCTGAAACAGCTAAGTATCAACATTCATTGAATATAATGTATAGTGATTTGTATTAACAGAGACAAATTGAAGAAATATCGGACTACGCCAGTTAAGCACCATTTTGCATAAGTCTAGTGTTCTTTCCTCTGCTTGGGTAAAAATTACCTGCTGTACATCCCTTCCTGGAGCTTCTTAGTCCAGAGTGTAGGACTTGCTTTACTTAGATGTTGGACAGTCTTCTAAATGCTTGCCCTGTCTGGCCTCAGATTCCTCCACCTCAGTCATAAACTTGCAAATGGCAGATTTATGGCTTTAGAACTAATAAGAAAATGTCATTTTTAGCTTTCCTATTTTTCTGGTTAGTATAACATATGGGAGAGAGTATGGATATGAAACCTATTCGCTATGGATTCATAATTTACTCTTTGCAAACTTTAGCAAAATTACTTAAATTTTCTGAGTCTAGTTTTCTCATTTATATAACAAAAGTGATTAAGATAAGTCACTCAGTCCATAAGTTACTCTTCTAGAAACTGAATTCCTGTCTATTTGATATCTATGCCGATGCCTGGTTCATGAGACCATGCTGCCTCTTGGGATCTCTCTCTGGCCCTTGTGAGCTAATTGTCACCCCTCAGGTTAGAAGATGGCAACTCAGAGTCTGCCACAGCATTGTTCTAGTAATCCTGCCCCTTTTAATATCTTTGATGAGGAATTCTATTACTTGATATGTAGTGTGCATTTTTTAATATTATACTAACTTTATTAAAGGAATCCTAAATATCCTCAGATTTTCAGAGGAGTCTTTCCTTGTCTAAAATGTTAAAAATGAATTCCTTGTAATCTAAAATGTCTTCCCATCTCAGATGTGAATGACTCATGGCTGAACAAGATAGGCAGATCCAATAATTCTTTTTGTAGTGCTTGGTTTTGGGGCCAGTACCTGAGGATTCTGAAATTCCGAGAACCTGGCCTAAATCAACAGATAATGCAGGGGTCTGGAGGCTTTCTCAGATCCTCAGCCCAACACTCCTGGCCTGATCAGTGTCATTCTAGCCATGTCCTTTTTCAAAGGCACATATATATGAATGAACTGTTAAGGATTTATTTATTTACTTACTTATTTTTAAAGATTTTATTTATTTATTTGACAGAGATCACAAGTAGGCAGAGAGGCAGGCAGAGAGAGAGGGGGAAGCAGGGTCCCTGCTGAGCAGAGAGCCTGATGCGGGGCTCAATCCCAGGACCTTGAGATCATGACCTGAGCCAAAGGCAGAGGCTTAACCCACTGAGCCACCCAGGCACCCTGAACTATTAAGGATTTAAAAAGAATGGAGAGGAAGGATTTATGGCATAAAGAGAGCTCTGCAGGAGTTAGGAATATAATAGAGGCATCCATAGGGTAGGACAGATCTTCTCCTGTTTCATTTTTGTGATGTAGAGTGATTGGCTTTGAAACAGAAAGAGGGACAAGGGGGAAAGGGTGGAAGTAGTGTTTGTGCCTATTGCCAAAGGAAGGTAACCACAGGTGGTGTCCCTGCCCTGCCCAGAGATTGGGGATAGCTATATCTACCTCAAGGTGAGGACGTGTCTACCCAACTGCTTATTATGTTTGGCCCTGACAAAAATCTCATATCTGGAAATTGTTTGTTTTTGTGGAAATTTACCTTTTTTTCTTGGGCAGAAGGAGCAGTTTATTCCTTTTACAGGGTGAAGGGATGAGTCTGTCAATGCTGGCAACATCACAGAATTTCTGGAACAAATAAGCATATAGTCTATATCACAGAAGACCGTAAAGCAGGCTGAAGTTCTGTAAATGGAGTAAGTATATTTTTGGGTACTTAAAGGACTGATCAATACGCGGTTTTCTATAATAGTTTTTTTTTTTAATGTAAGTAGTCCGTTGCTGTTTACTTTTATAGAGCATTACCTTTTACATAGCCTAACATTAATTTACTCAAGCCGCATTAAGAAAAATAAAGTCTAAAAGATTTCTTCACTTGCACTGAAAAAGGGAACTTATGTCTTATGACTGCCTGTGATATGATATACTCTAGAAGAACTCATTCTCACCAGAGTGAATTCTCACCACAGTCCTGTTGTTTGATAATGTGCAGGGGAGAAACGACAGCGCAGACACAGAGAGGTAAGTCAGGTTCTCCTATGACACACAGCCTGATGGAGATGGAGCTGAGAATCAAACCAGTCCCCTAACCTCTGTCCAGTGAATCATCCATCCTATGACACTTGATTAAGAAAAATTCCAAGTGGGAGGGAGATGTCCCCTGCGGAATTGAATATAGGCATTGATGCTACATGAAGAAATGATCAGCATTTTAATATGGAGCAAAGTTTCACAGAACGCACTTTCTCAGTGTATTAGATTTATTTTGAAGGCATTCCTATTTTGATAGTGTACCCAACTAGAAAGCTGTAAAGTGAGACCACATTGTTGTAAAATTAGTTATTACAAAAATTAATTAATGAGTACTTTCTGGGCAGAGTAACCTAACATACTGTAGGCTATTAATATATATCTCTTCACTCAATACCTGTTTATTGACAGACTGTATCAGCTCTATAGTAGGTGCTAGGGAATCCACTGTGAGAAAAACAGATTTAGTCAAATGTGTGTTATTTAATGGGAAAACACATATTCATTTGAATCTCTCAAGTTTCTGATAATATAAATCATTGCTGATGATTTCAGTGTTTTGAAGATGTGGTCCTCACCTCATGTGGGCACCAAAAATAGCAATGTGATGCTGTAAGTCCCTCCCGATTTGAGTTCAAAGGCCAGAGTAAATGTTAAGATAGTAATATCATTATCCATTCACAGTTTGGCCTTATTTCTCACAGCACCAACCAGAGCTGTAGGGATGTGAGTGTGGCAGACTTCAAAACAGCAATTCGACTAAACAGAATGAGTTCTGGACTCAGTACTCCATATAAAAAGTAGTGTCCTACTTCGAGCTCTATTACAAAGCTGTCATCATCAAGACAGTATGGTACTGGCACAAAAACAGACACATAGATCAATGGAACAGAATAGAGAGCCCAGAAATAGACCCTCAACTCTATGGTCAACTCATCTTCGACAGATCAGGAAAGAATGCCCAATGGAAAAAAGACAGCTTCTTCAACAAATGGTGTTGGGAAAATTGGACAGCCACTTGCAGAAAAATGAAATTGGACCATTTCCTTACACCACACACGAAAAGAGACTCAAAATGGATGAAGGACCTCAATGTGAGAAAGGAATCCATCAAAATCCTTGAGGAGAACAAAGGCAGCAACCTCTTTGACCTCAGCCACAGCAACATCTTCCTAGGAACATCGCCCAAAGCAAGGGAAGCAAGGGCAAAATGAACTATTGGGATTTCATCAAGATCAAAAGCTTTTGCACAGCAAAGGAAACAGTTAACAAAACCAAAAGACAACTGACAGAATGGGAGAAGATATTTGCAAACAACATATCAGATAAAGGGCTAGTGTCCAAGATCTATAAAGAGCTTATCAAACTCAACACCCAAAGAACAAATAATCCAATCAAGAAATGGGCAGAGGACATGGACAGACATTTCTGCAAAGAAGACATCCAGATGGCCAACAGACTCATGAAAAAATGCTCCACATCACTCGGCATCAGGGAAATACAAATCAAAACCATAATGAGATACCAACTCACACCAGACAGAATGGCTAAAATTAACAAGTCAGGAAATGACAGATGCTGGTGAGGATGTGGAGAAAGGGGAACCCTCCTACACTGTTGGTGGGAATGCAAGCTGGTGCAACCGCTCTGGAAAACAGCATGAAAGTTCCTCAAAAAGTTGAAAATAGAACTACCCTATGACCCAGCAATTGCACTACTGGTTATTTACCCTAAAGATACAAACGTAGTGATCCGAAGGGGCACGTGCACCCAAATCTTTATAGCAGCAATGTCTACAATAGCCAAACTATGGAAAGAACCTAGATGTCCATCAACAGATGAATGGATAAAGAAGATGTGGTATATATACACAATGGAATACTATGCAGCCATCAAAAGAAATGAAATCATGCCATTTGCAACGACGTGGATGGAACTAGAGGGTATCATGCTTAGTGAAATAAGTCAATCAGAGAAAGACAACTATCATATGATCTCCGTGATATGAGGAAGTGGAGATGCAACATGGAGGGTTTGGGGGGTAGGAAAAGAATTAATGAAACAAGATGGGATCGGGAGGGAGACAAACCATAAGTGACTCAATCTCACAAAACAGACTGAGGGTTGCTGGGGGGTGGGGGGTCGGGAGAGGGGGGTGGGGTAATGGACATTGGGGAGGGTATGTGCTATGGTGAGTGCTGTGAAGTGTGTAAACTTGGCGATTCACAGACCTGTACCCCTGGGGATAAAAATACATTATATGCTTATAAAAAATAAAAAAATTTAAATTAAAAAAATTAGTGTCCTATATAAAAAGATAATAGGTCAATCTTTAATGACTTGAACCCATGTTACTAAAAAGTGTTAAGGGGAAGGGATTACGACTTCTCTTTCCAATAATCACACACCACAACTATTGAAGTTGGATAGAATATTTTATATAATTGGTATGTTTAAAAATACTTAAACTATGCATTAACTTGAAACTGATACTCACCTATGTTTTTCCTTTTGCAGTATTTGCCAGTTTATAAGTGGCAAATCTAGAAACCAAGATGTTGAGCAGAGCTTTGGAAAGTCTCACAGAACAGGGGAGGCAAAAATTGGAATTTGGGGGAGGCCAAGTAGAAGAGACCATGGAAAACAGGGTAGTCTATCAGCTGGGCAGACAAAGGGCTATATATAAGAGTGCAGTTAAACTTGAAATAGACTAGCCCTCACCAAGAATGAAACCAACTATCTTTGAGTCAGCTAAATCTCAGACTGGATTATCTGCAGTTTGCCTGCCTGAAACAAAATAAATTCTCTATAGGCAAAAATGATAACATTTAGAGCCTTAAATTATCTCTATAGTTTTTTTTTAATGTATAAAGTCTGGCATTTACTGGAAAATTACCAGGCATGCCAGAAGAAAAGAACAATTGACCAAAACAATGAGAGAACAAAAGACAATAAAATATATATACAGAAGATCCTAATTTTTAAATATCTTTGATTTATATCTCTAAGAAATTATATGACACAGTTTAGAATTTCAGCAGAGAACCAAATCATATGAAAAAGAATCTAACGTATGTTCTAAAAGTGAAAAATACAATAACAACTTGCGTTCAGTATATTTCTTTTGAGATGGAATGGCCCAAACCTCAGGGCACCATGCTCTTTTCATGTCCAGCTTTTCCATAGGATTAAGAAAAGATGATCATAAAGAAGAGTCTCAGAATTCTGAGGTAAGACCTTGCAGATCTGTCTGCCCCACATGTCCTTCCCCACACTCTTACCTCACTCAGCTTGGCTACCCTCAACTCATCACTTCGGAAGTTCTCTGTGAAATTGCCTCTGCCATCACAAATCAGAGTCCATGTCCCCCTTTTACACTCCCATGGCCTTGGAAATTTCTTCCACCTTCCCACTTACCATGTAGACTTCATTTATTAGTTGTTTGTATTTCTCTCAAGACTCTTAGGCTCAATGAGAACAGAGAGCTACCATATTGAAGGTTTTATTTTTAGAATCTACAACAATGTCTGGCATAGATGCTCCCCTTGGGTCAAATAAAGCATTTCTGCCCACAGGCTGATACTTCATGATTTAGTCTTGTGGTCCACATTATTATGAAGAAATACACATCCATTTTTTTTAAAGATTCTATTTATTTGAGACAGAGAGAGAGACAGAGTGAGAGAGAGCATGAGAGGGGAGGTCAGAGCTGAGCAGGGAGCCCACTGAGGGACTCGATCCTAGGACTGCAGTATAACAACCTGAGCCGAAGGCAGTCACTTAACCAACTGAGCCACCCAGGCACCCAATACTCATCCATTTCTAAAGGAAATCCTGGCACAGTGTTTTCACTGTTTCCAAATCATTTCTTTGTTAAATATAAGGTTGTTGTAATGATTTGAGGAGGTTTATTTTCTAATAATGTGTGTTGGATAATGACATAAATTTATGAGGAGGAAATCTAGCAAAATCACTTTAACATTCTCTAATTGGTAGAGGGCTAAAGAGCAAGATGATTCCTGAGTCATGTGAGCCCCTGGAATACTACTGAGGAGTTCTTTCACTGTTCCAAGGCATCTCTGTTTGCTCTCCCGTGGCAGGAATTGTCTCATCAAGAAAATGCATGTAGGCATCTGAAGTCCAACCTGACACAGCAGATTAGTGGCAGGAAGGAGGGCAAACAAAGCCCCAACTTGTCTCTTTAGCTGCGATTGGACTGTGGAAAACAGGTGGTAAAAACCCTCTCTTGGACTGAGGCTTTATCACAACCAGAGCAGAATGGCTTAAATAACCAAGTTCTGTTACTGATCCATCCACATGCACCCGCAGCCTCCTACAGGGCACTTGACCCATCCTGTGGTTAGTTTACCTGATAGGAGCAAAATCTCACACGTAAGATCCAAGAAAATCCTGGCAGTATCTGGGAGGAAAGTGAGCATGGCTGAGGGGAATCCTTCTTGCATGGTTTTCCCATCAGTACAAAGCCTGGACAGACTTCTTGTGCAAGAACGAGTGAAAGAAGTATATATAGCATGTGGTTTTTTGCCTCTTGAAAATTGCTGTAATAGAAAAGAGAGAGCTGCATTTTGCATAAATGTTCTTCTGGAAAAGTTTTATAGTAAACAAAACAAAACATGCCTAAGTGAATAGATTCTGCTCTGTGCAATCAGTAAAACTGTAAAACTACATGTGTATTATTAACTCAGAGAAGGTTGAAAAAGAATTCACAGCAATGGCAATGGAGTAAAGAGGAAGTTGAGGTTCAGAAGGAAGAGAAATTAGTCACTAACCTAATAATGAATGGTACATGACATAGAAAATGGTAAAGAAAAAGCTACACCAAAATTCAAAAGTGATGTGGAATATAAATTTAAGACCTTTCCCAAAATATA
This sequence comes from Mellivora capensis, assembly GCA_004024625.1. Lineage (NCBI taxonomy): Eukaryota > Metazoa > Chordata > Mammalia > Carnivora > Mustelidae > Mellivora > Mellivora capensis. The sequence continues at coordinate 52,928 of PISX010011756.1, forward strand.
GCAGAAAAGGCCAAGGAGGCAAAAGTAACCAGTGGGAAGACACCACAAGAAAGCAGCAAGATGTCTGACATTAGGAATCATAAAGAAGAAATAAGAACAGAAGGGAAAAATGATCAAGCTGTATTAGACAAATTTTCTGACATAATGATAAAATTCACAGAATCACAATGACTTATAGTGTGGGCCCAGCAAAATTAAAGAAACAAGGCCAAAACCTACATATATGCTGGGGAAAATTACAATAATTGTTTCATTTTAAAAACCCAGTTTATGAGTACATGGGAGCATTCACCCCCCTGTTCTACCCCCTACCCCCACCCCCACACCTAGTGGTTTTATTTCAAAGAAATACTAGACTTTCTTTGGTCAGTTTATTATGTTTACTTCATAAAAACATATTTGCTTTGTAAAATGAAAATACTGATTTACAAGTAAATATTAAAAGGCACACAAAACTGGAAAAATAGTGGCAGGCTATATGATGAACTGAAAGTTGGTTCTGTATTAGGAATCTTTATAAAGTATTGAGGAAATAACAAATGTCTTACTAAAAAAAACTTAGAAGTAAAATGTTGGAAATCACAACAGGAAAATACAAATGGTAATTATTTAGCAAGCCCTCAATAAATGCTGTTAAATAAATGGACAAACAAAATATTGGCAATAAACTTGGCACAAAATAGGCACTAAATATATACTTTAAGTACAAAACTCATGAATGAAATACACACTAGTAGTAGATATCTAAAAACTGCAAAATAAAGCAGCAAAGTTTTGCCTTTTAAATTTTGAGACAAAAAATGTTCATATGTTAATATCCAATGCTAGTAAAAGTGAGAAAAAATGACATCATCATACTTTACTGTTGAGAATATCATCTACTAAAATTTATATAGAAACAAATACATATAGAGATAAATTTGTGTTTATGAAAATTTTGTACTTCCTTAAAAATTATTAATTCCATTTATTTTATAGAGATGTGTATGAAAGCATATTCAGTTGAAAGATAATTTATAACAAATTAAAATTAGGAAGAATTTAAATGTCAAACAATGGAAAATTGTTTAAACAAACTCTTGTGTAGTCAGTTTGAGAAGGATTCTTCTCAAGGATATTGAAAAATATCCTCCCAATATCCTCCCAAGGATATTGAAAAATCTTGGGATGCCTGGGTGGTGCAGTTTGTTAAGCTTTGGCTTAAGTTTGGTTAAGTTTTGGCTCAGGTTGTCACCTTAGGGTCCTGAGATCAAGCCCTGATTTGGGCTCCGCATTCAGCAAGGGCTCTGAAAGACTCTCTTGGCTCTGCACTCCCCACCCCCACCCTGCCGGCGACCCCATGCTCTCTTTCCCAAAAAAATAAATCTTTAAAAAAAGAGATATTGAAAGATCTTCACAAAGTAATAGGAAATGAAAAAGAAAAGTAGAAGGGTAAGTACCTTCATGTTACGTGTATTTACATCTGGATCATGGGATTACTGTTGGTTGTGTGGACAGTTAAGGTTCTTTGTGTCTTCCAATAACAAACATAGGTTACTCAGATAATAGAAAGAGATAGCTCTATACATGTTATAAACGTATAGTAAAACTGAGAATGGTGAGCTGAACAGAATTTGGATGCACATTTGTATTCTCCCCGGATTGCCTGGGGCTCTGTTGGGATGTAGACACATCATGTTTTATGCCTAAGTGGTGACAGCTTTGCCTGTGAAATAACTTCTTCAAATGACCGTTGAGGTTCTTATTTCTAGTTGCCACAAGGCAAAGAACTCTTCTTTGGAATAGCCAGCGCTGACATTATTGAGCCTGCACTGGGACCAGGCAACATGCTAAGAACTTTGCATGGGTTTTCTCATTTCATCTACAGCACAGATCGAAGAACTAGATACTATTCTCACGCCCATTTTTCACATGAAGACCGTTGGTCTGAAAGAACTGAAGTGCATGGTTTAAATTCAGTAACTAGTTCCTAGAAAAGGTTGGATTTGGATTCAGGTAACCTGATGGTCCCATGAAGAATGCTTGTGAAAATATCCCCCCTTTTTAAAAAAAAATTAATAATGTAAATTCACTTCCTCTGCTTTGTAACACTTGAGGCTAATTGGACAGCATGTCTGCAGAGAGCTGACAGAGAACCCGTGTTGTCTCCGGAGGCTGAGGGAGAGTAATATAAACTGACATGGCTGCCTCAAATCGCTCCGACTTGGAATTCCATTAAGGGAGATTCTGAAGCCAATTTACTCAGGAACCGCACGAATGAGACACTGTCCTGTCAAAATGCTGTCAAATCATGCCAGGCCTCTCCACTGTTCATTCCAAGAGACACCTGCCAAAATAATGGACCAGCAATCTGGCATTCTCACGACCGCATGAGGAAGAAAATTGTTTATCTCGCATACACAGCTACTGTCGTTTTATTTTTAACCTTCTGTGTGATGACTGATTTTCTCTCTAAGTCAGAGGGGCTAGGGATGTGTGTTTCAACCCCGTATACATTTCTTATAAATGGGTGCTTGTTTGGGGAAAACATCATCTTTACAATTTTACAGTTTCCCCAACCCAAGTGCATGTAACATCTTTGATTCTCCTTTCTGACTGTTTGGGTTAGACAATTAGCAGTTGTTCACTTACTAGTAGCTCTAATAGTACTACAGTACTGAGGGCATCTGACTTTAGAACCTTGAAACCATCTAATTATTTTTCTTCTTTTGAAATTAATATGCTCAGGTCTATTAAAATTTCCAAAAATGTCAAAAGAAAGGGAAAAGAAAAAAATGACATAATAGCTGAATACAAACAAACAAAAACAGTCATTTATTTCCTCCTGAATTCATTTAACAAGAATTTACTGAAAATTGACAGTTTTGGTGCTGGAAATACAAAGATAAACAACCCGGAGACCTCAGTCCAGATAAAGATGCAAAAATGCATCTTAATTAATAATTAAACACACCATGTGGCTTCAAACCTTACTCAGAATGAGGGCGGTTAGAAATACAGTGAGAAAAAAAGTTAGGAGGCAGAAGAGCAAAAGCAGGGTCACCTAACCATTTGGGGAATATAATGAAGGCTTCTAAGAGGAGGCAAGGCTGGAGCCATGTGGCAATGGGATGAAAAGTGGAAGAAGGAGGAAAGGAAGGAGGAAGAGGAAGAATGGGAGGATAGGACATGGCTTTTCTGTAGTACATTTAGTCCTCAAGCAGTCAGAGCCTTTAAAAGGACATGCACATCCTTTGACCTAGAAATCCTGCCTTCAGGAGTTTACATGAATATTCACAAAGATTTAGCTACATAGCACTGCTTATTTGAAGTAGCAAAGAATTATAAACAACTAATACGACCAAATAACATTTCTAATGTAGCATAGCCATCAAATTATTAAGAATGAAAGGAACAGATAATAATAGTACAGAAAACAGTCCCAATAAATAGTCTTAAAATGAGAAAGCACATCCTATCATATCACTTTTGTAAAAAAAAAAATATGAAGTGCTCATACATGCTCATTCTGAATGTTCTCCATTCAAAGATGCATGTGTTATCCGATTTTCTGAAATCATGCTGTGTCTTACAATTGACATCAAAAGATCTTTGGCAGCCACCAAGCAAGGGAGTGAGCTGAGACATGGTTATTTTCTGCCCATGTGGTAACCTCGTGGGGTCCAAGAGGGTCTTACTGATCATCACTTCAGTTATGCTCATTGGTCGCATCTTAAGGGTTTAAAAGTTAAAAATGGATTCTTAATGGTTGCTAAAAATATCTTCCAGAATAGTGGATGAAACATTGAAATTCAAAGTTATTAATCACACGGCGACATCGCGTCGCACGGGCAGTAATATAATTCAAGACAGTAGGAACCGTCACCTCATAAAGCACCCTTGAAATTTGCTGAGAGCAGACCTTGTGTTCTCCCCGCAAGTGAGCATGGGACACCCTCCCCAGATAGGGAACTCTGTGAAGTGATGGATATGCTAATTACCCTGACTGAGGTAATCATCTCACAAAGTATATGTATATCCAATTGTCACTTTGTAGACTTTAAATATATACAATTATATTTGTCAGTTAAACAAATAAAGCTAGGGGGAAAGAAGGGATCCTGGAATTTTCAAAGATGTCCCTCAGGTGCCAAACATAATCTGTCAAAATTTTCCTTCAAATTTGCAAGGAAAGCTTTTGAATATTCTACACTGTTATTCAATTAAAATAAAACAAACAAACAAACAACTAGGCCTTTAGTGAATTTGGGAATGGCATTTTGAACTCCAGTATTCTTTGATTTTCCTTGAAATTAAGTTAGTAATCATAAAGGGCCTCAAATTTCAAGTAACTGATCAGGAACTAGAAAAAAAACCGTACTTTTGTGAAGCTTTCTCTGCAGTTTGTGGCCAAAGTGATACACAGGATTTTTAGTTTCTGAGTGTGAAGGAGGTTTCAATTCAGACTTGGTGACACAAAAAAAGAAAAATACCACAGATGTATATTAATGTATTCAATATTTTGTCAGCAGATTTATTTTGTGCATTGAATATTTGCTTTTTCCCCAAAAGCTGTTATTGAATCATTAAGTGGTTTTATGTAAAATGGAATATTAGAATATATATGTGAGAATCAAGAAAATATGTTTTAATATAAATTATATATATAGTCTAACCTTCAGACCTACATAGCAAAAATATTGTACTATCATATGTAAGAAATGTGTTTACCTCACATAGATGAAATTTAAATTAATTCTTCATTTTCTCCTTTTTCTTCAGTGGTCTAAATTATTATTATTATTGTTATTATTATTTAAGATTTTATTTATTTATTTGACAGAGCACAAGCAGAGGGAGAAGCAGGCTTCCCACAAAGCAGGGAACCCAATGTGGGACTTGATGCCAGGACCCTGAGATCATGACCTGAGCCAGAGGCAGGAGCTTAACTGACTCAGCTGCCCAGGTGCCCCAATGTTCTAAATTATTTTTGCAACCTAAAGTTATTTACATTAATCGTTACTAATGTAATCTTTTAAAAGATTTCTCTTCTCCTATAAGCCAGTCTTCATTTTTATCCCACACTTTTTTACCTTTTAACATCACTTTTGATCCTTTATTTCCTAGAGTTCATATTTTTTTAATTATAAAATTACTATTTTCTCCCCTCACTTGGTGCTTCATTTGACTCCTCTATCTTACAGAGGATAGTGTTTTGCATTTTCTGTTTACTCATTCTTAAATAAAAAGAGATAAGTTAGATATGGTATTTACCTTAAACTATTCTCCTTGGGTTCCCTCTCTGTTCTAACTGCTTTATAAATGTCAATCTTAACAGTTCTGGAACCCAGCACTTGCAGAGGAAGCGGAAAGGATACTGGGCCAAGGGCACTCCTGCACGGAATTTGGTCTTGGTGAGCTCCTGACTGTTTCTTGATCACTCTGGGAGGGCTGACTTCCTGTTCATCATTCTGCAGTCCTGGTGGAGACTCCAAATTTGGTAGATCTGGCCTCCTTTCTCGGTTTCCTTATTTACCCATTTTAGATGGTGGCACGAAATACATTTAGAAATGTCCTAATTGTAAGCCAACCTCACATCCCTGAGATTGACTCTCCTTGAGCATGGTAGATCATTCTTCCAATATGCTGTTTATTTATTTATTTATTTACGTTTGAAGGCTTTGTTTATTTATTTGAGAGAGAGAATGTGCACATGCATGCACACACACAAGTGGAGGGAGGGACAGAGGCAGAAGGAGAAGTAGACTCCCTGCTGAGCTGTGCATGTGCGTGTGTGTGTGCGCATGTGATCCCAGGACCCTGAGATCTTGACCTAAGTCAAGATCTTGAAGCCAAAGTCAAGCGCTTAACCGAATGATCCATGCAGGGGTCCCCCAATATGCCATTTAAATCTGTTTTTCTGATATTTCATTTACAGATTTTCCTTTTACATTCCTAAATGAGTTTTGCCTCTGTTTACTTCTGCTCATTGTCATATTTTGGCATTTAGATTTTGCAAGTTTTAGAAAGTGAATTGAATAGTCTTACATCTTTTCCTGTGCTCCAAAGAAAATGATACAGAAATTGAAACTGCCTGTTCTTTGAGAATATGAAACTGTCCTTAAAACTATCAAAAGATCTTTGGTGCCAGTTATTGGAATGGTTATTTTTATATGATTTTGAGATATATAAACATATCAGTATGTGGCTGAATGTAAAACCAAGAAAGAAGTGTGTTCATAGTAACATTAACAGATGTTAATTTTGTTGAAGTCATTTTGGGTAAGTTTTAATTTGTTATTTCTCTATGCTTTCCAAATTAAATATTATGGGCATGTTACAGTCATAACAAAAGTTAAAGTATATTAATGAAGGTTATAGATTTCTAATTACTTAAAATTGAACTCTGATGTGCTTTCTGAGCCTTCAAAATAACTGTTACCATCAATTCTCAATTTCATGTAATATTGAAATATACATACATACATCAGAGGACTTTATTCTGCAGAGCTTGTCTCATAAACAGTTTCTCTTCACAGAATCAGCAATCAAGAAAACTTCACTAAAAGCCTTATTACATAAAAATAATTAATTCTAAACATGTTAAAGTGCCAACATTAGAAGAGCTTTGTAAAATACCACCTGTTTGTTTTATGGGTCAAAATTCTAAGAAACACAGACTTGCAATATATCAAGAAAATTGGCATACCTTTTTGATGGAGAATCTTTAAAGTACAAGATGAAATAGCAATTTTTTTCCATTCAATAATTCCTCAGAGAAGAGTTACACTTTAGATGAAAATTAATTGTCTCATTTTACAAATTGATTTATAAACTTATTATTACCATCTTTATCAAAATCTCAACTTATACGGAAGTGTAAAGCTTCAAAAAAGCCTGGACAGGGTAGGAGAACTCTCCTTACTAATTTTCAAGATTGTTATACTCTTACACTAATTAAGACAGTGTGGTATTACTACAGAGCTAGACACATCAAAATAAAGGAACAAGAAATAGATTGATGGGGGCACCTGGGTGGCTCAGTGGGTTAAGCCTCTGCCTTCAGCTCAGGTTATGAGCTCAGGGTCTTGGGATCGAGTCCCACATCAGGCTCTCTGCTCAGCGGGGAGCCTGCTTCCTCCTCTCTCTCTGCCTGCCTCTCTGCTTACTTGTGATCTCCATCTCTCTGTCAAATAAATAAATAAAATCTTAAAAAAAAGAAATAGATTGATGCAAAATACACATATATGCATCTATGCATATTTAGCAAATACAAGACTCTTTCAATAAATGATGTTGGAGCAATGAGATATCTATATGGAAAAAATGATATTAGACATCATGCCATACTTAGAATCAGTGGCTGCATGAGGACCTATAAGGAAAATACAGACTATAGGTTTTGGAATATCCTTATTTCTCAGATTTTATGATTGCCCTTTGGATTTCTTTTAACAAAGAGTTATATAGGAGAGTGTTTTTATATAAATGGTTGAGTATTTTTTAATTATAAATAAATGTTGACTTTTGCATTGCCTTCAGTGTTTTGTACCTGCTTTGGGGCAATCATTGAGGGGGGTTGTCTCTTGTCTAATATGTGATTGATTTTTATAAATGCACTATAGGCATTAGAAAAAAAGTTACTTTCCAGATCTTATGATTTATATTGTTTAATGAGTTTATCAGCTAGATTATATTTTTGTCTTTGTCATCTGCATCCTCCATAGCCTTTTTGTTTATTATGTTTTACCCTTCAAAATGTTAGAAAGGTATTTTAAATGATCTGACTACTATTGTTAAAAGTACACACACACACATATATATGTCTATATACATATGTATATGTATATATAAATTTATACAGTCCTTGTCATTGTAACATATAGATATGTTATAGCCAAGAGAATATTTCTTTCTGGTTATAAGAATTCTAAACCCTGGGTTTCCAAATGCTATTTTATGCCATGGTAGAGCAACAATAAAATGGTTAAACTTTTAAACAATTTTGATCTTTGGCCCTATAAAGAAGTCGACTATTACAAATTGCAAACTATACAAGGCTGCCCTTCCAAGAAAGGCATCAGTCCATGAAATTAAATTATGCATTTAGAAGGTGGTCTGTCTAATACTGACAGATATTAATTAAAGAAACAATTGTCTGGTTTTAAAAGAGACTCTTTATCTCGTTTGTTCAACAGACTGGTTCAAATTTCCTGAAAGTGTTTCTACAATGATCAAAAATACCTTTATTTTCTCTCTCAAATGAAGACTAGCATGCAGACCACTAGAACCATGTCCATTTCAATTATACTTGGAATTCTATAAAGATTCAATTATATATTTCAATAAGATGGACTTGAATTAGGGAACGGTCGTATTGAAATTAAATTAGAGCTGTGTTTCTAAAATTATGATTTTCATTCCCTAGGCAATCATGATACTATACTATGGAGTAGGTTAATCCACAGTATAATTGTAGAATATCTTCCTGAAGCATCATCATATTCAGAAACATAGTGAAAATGAGTGGAGTGTGGTAGGCAATAGTAGAAATTAAGTAATTCATCTAGCTAGTAATATAAAATATTTTTATGTTAAATATGTGTGTGTGAATAGGAAACAAAAGTTGAATGAAAATGTTCTGTCTTTATACATAGTATACATTCAAATAATAGAAAGGTGTATGTGAAATGTAAATAAGTATCCTTCCTGCCCTAAATACTTGTTATCTGGCTCTTTTCTCCAGTGCAATGGGTTTTTAATTCTACTGCTCACTCCTTCCTAAGAGTTTGCTGTAATTCCCAGTATGGGACTTCTGGCAAAGCTGGTATGGAAAAAGTACGTATCTCCGTATGTAACAGAGCTATTTGTATATTTGTTTTGGACCGGTATGTATGAAAGATTCTCTTTCGTTCCAGTAGTTTTCTAGTGATATTTTTTGGGTGTTCTAGGAAATCATATCTATAAATAAATATAATAACTCAATTTTCTTTCCAAATTTATACCTTTCTTTTTTTCTTTTTTTTGGTTCATTTAGGCTAATATTATCAGATCTATATTTATTAATAATTTTGGTTTTTTGCTTTGTTTTTCTAAATTTAGTTACATTCCATATAATGATAGATAATATTTCATTCCATATAATGATAGATAACATTTATGGTGTTAATAAAATATTTTTTATTTCCATTCCAGAGTGGGAATTATATTTTACAGAATGATTTTGGCATTGCCTTAGATAAAATAATTTTCTTTTTTGACTTATTTAAACTGATTAGTTCTGTTTTGTGTGACATTTACCCCTCAACTTTTTTTTTTTAAGATTTATTTATTTTTAGGGAGAGACAGAGAGTGAAAGCAGTGGGGGAGGGCCAGGAGGAGAGGGAGAGAATCCTCAAGCAGGCTCTCCACTGAGTATGGAGCCTGATGCCGATGCCGATTTCGGGGTCAATGCCAGGACCCCGAGATAGTGACCTGAGTCAAAATCAAGAGTCAGATGCTCAGACTGAGCCATGCAGACCCCCCACCCCTCAACCATTTGATATACCTATCACAGAATGTGACCATTATGAACAAGGAGATACTTTTCCTCATTTTACTATTCCTTTGTCCATTTCTATCATTTGTAGGGGTTACAGTCTTGTTCTCCTAATGCCATTTTCCACAAATTAACATATATGTATTTAATAATATAAGAAAAGCTCAGTGAACAGTATGTATTTCAGTAGTTTCCATAATTAGGATATAGATGCAGAAGGGTTTTTTTTTTTTTCTGATACATTCTTCCAGGACCTCACAAAGCTCACTAAAATACAGGACTTTTTGGTGGAACATTCAAGTATCAGTGTTAAATATTTGTTTATGCAAATGGAATTCATTGGACAAACAACATTTTTCCATCCCTAGAGACAAGGGCTCTGTCTTCTAAGGTTGTGACAAAACTTTTTTTTCCCAGTTTTAAACATTTTATTACTTTTGCTATTAGCAACATGGTAAAATGTTGCCCTGATTTCTTAAGCACTTTTAAAGGAAAAAATAGCAATCTTTAAGTCCATGTTATAATTCCTTCTTTGAGCTTCACTTCAACATCAACAATGCTATAATCTGTTGTGGACTTTAAGTTGCTGTCTGGAACTCCATTGAGTTCCGTTGTCTTGCAGAGTCAATAAAAGTAGCTTTCAAGCTATTTTCCCCCTACTCCCATTTAGGTTTTACATAGTATCCTTCCGAAGAGATTCTTATCCCCTTTTGAGACCAAGTGTGTCTTTTCTTAAGAGAGGCTTTTTGGGGGATCTATTTATTAATACATTAATTAATATTAATTATTAATATATGTTTAAATATAAATGTGCAACAAGGTTTAGGCTGTACTGCTCTTGAATCTCCTAGTAATATTTTTTTAAATTATTTTTATTAACATATGATATATTATTTGCCCCAGGGGTACAGGTCTGTGAATCATCAGGCTTACACCTTTCATAGCACTC